>LPNX010543506.1:51675-102109 GCA_001517045.1 Pseudotsuga menziesii | reverse complement strand
GCATACTGGGAAGCATATAAAGCAGCAGACTGCATATTTTGATAATAAGGATTTCCAGATGCCATATAAGCAGCTGCAGTTGCATACATGTGTGGTGCACCTGCAGCACCTGGCTGAATTGTTGGTTGAAGCCCCATGGCTGGGGCTTGCATCAGATTTGGAGCATTAAATTTAGACTGATTGCGAAAAGACTGATTGAGAGAAGTATGATGTTGTTGATGTAGTGCTTGAATTGGAACTTGAGAATGAACTTGGCCTTGAACTCCAGGCACATGTGCACGCTGCTGACGTGGATGTTGTTGTGGCAATTGAAAAAAATGAGGCTGATCTCCCTCCTGTTGGGCATCTTCTTTTTGCTGAGGATGATCCTCAAAGTTCTGCATATCAGCAATACTGAAACCTTGTAATGTATCTGCAAGTTTTGATGCATCTGACGTACTTGCAGAACTCAATATAGAATTGTTTAACTCAGAGTTGCTAATGCTTGAACTCCCTGCCAAACCTGTGATTTGATCCATCGAAGCTTCTTCCGTACTGTTGGAATGTATACTTTCCACAGTTATGTCCGATGATGTAACTGCATGTAGAGGAGCACTCGTTGAACTGACTCCAAGCATGTGGATTCCATTAGGAGTAGGTGTTGCCGAACGGGAGACTAAAGTTGTAGTGTTTAATTCAGATCCCTTAACAGAAGACATGGCAGATTCTCTCAAATGCATAAGTTGAACATCTAAAGACGAATTGGTATCAACTCCATCCTCGTTTGCAGCACGACTAGGGGAACGAGAAAGATTATATACCGGTGATGGTGTACGTGGAAAGTCCTCCTGTTAAAAAAGTTGAAACCAATTTTCAAATGAAACAGAACTCGAGAAAGGACGGTAAAATGATAATTACAGTCACAAAAAAAACTATTAGTTAAAGTAGGTTCTAAGTAAACCTTTCTTGATGAAATAACTTCCACAGATGCCTTCACATACCTATTTTTAGTCTTTATATAAAAGCAGGGAACCATCCATAAATAAAAACATGCTATACTGCTCTTATGCATAAAAAGGTATGATACAATAAATGATAAATCCATCACATCATACTGTATAGCATATCTGATAACCTACATTGCCGTTCTAACCAATTTATCTCAGCCTTTAAAAACTCTGAACGAGTCAAAATTCAAATCAAGTACAGCATGCACTGTATTGGTTTTATGCTTGTAAACAACAAAAGCTGCTTATCTGTTCTTACTAAGAAAAGGTAGATTATTTTTTAAAACAAAACATTTTGGGAACAAAAAGCTCAAGCTCAGTCCAATACCTCCCAAAGCTAGTCCAAATTCATCTGATGGTAAATGCAATATTATATATTATAACTGTTCCTACAGACCTCTACAGGTCAATTGCAAGCATAAATAGGCTAGACAGCCAAAACAGTTAATTGATGGATAAGCATTCCATGACCAACAACAGAATGCAGAAATAGAATTTCCCCAAATTAACTCTCCTGTTCAAGGTAAAACTATATCCCTAAGATCTCTTCAAATGTGGACAAATCAGTTTACTCCTTAATGGAAAACAATGGAAAAAGTAGTCCAATGGCAAACATTAGCCCCTAAAATTTTCTTTGATCCTGATATGTCAACAAAGAGATATTGGAACTTGCTTGTGAAAAGAGCACTGCACTTCATTAACTCTAAACCTATAGGTACACTTTTAAGAGAAAAATTTATGCATAGAATGAACAGCCTTTTATAGGTGTAGACCTCCCCTAGAAAAATGGCACCATAAGCAAACAACCAAAGGAATCGCTAGAGAAGTTGCAAATTACAAGTGACACCTAGATGGAAATTACCTTCGGGCTTATGTAACTTGCAAAGGAAACTCTACATCGGGTTACAAATTACAGGTGACACCCAGATGGATGTTATCCCACTAAATAATAAACTTGATAAAAAAAATACCTACTAAAGATGAAACATACAAAACAAAAACCACACAGAATTGGACTGATGAAATTGTCCAATTGTCAAATCTTCAGAGTTTTTCTATGAACCAATCATCCTATTTCATGTGCAGATTCAACACAGGAATTTTTCATTTTTTCTCATGGGACATCATGACAACCCTGTCTTACAAATGGATTAGGTCATACTTTGAAAATTTCAGTGTTACACAGGGACATGCTCCAAGGTGGGGGTCACAATCTTAGGAGGAAAAACTTGAATAGAAATGCTTCTTTGTGTCCTCAAAAATGCAAAACTACCCTCCTTGAACTTGAAGAAAGCGAACTTATCAATGGGACCTTATGAATGATTTTTTTCTCGCCATCCTTGACGACAAAGAGTTCATTGATAATACTATAGAATGCCTACATATTTTTTGTAAAGCTCAAGGTCAATTATTTAATGGCCAAAGACGCAATGTTACAAGCAAAGTTTGTCTTGTCTTCAATCTAACCAACTCTTTAAGAATTGGGGTGTGGTCGTTTCCTTTCAAGCATCTCCTAAAGAGGTCTTGGACATGGCAATCCAGAGGATGGAAGAAAATGGAAAAATGGATCATTAGGTTTGTGACTTTGGCAACCTGCTTTCAACTTTATTAAAGTTTTGGTTGCCACTCATGTATTGTTCTCTTGTTGGGCACCATTAGTCAATGCTTTATTAGAGACATGGTAAATTGCTCAAACTAGTTATATGGTCTAATTTTGAATGTGATGATTGCTTCCATAGAGTCAATTGGAAGCTTTAATGCGATAAGAACTAGGAAAGTGTCAAAGGCAATTCTTAGGCACAATAACAAGTATAAATGAATATAGGCAATGTAGTATTCCATAAATATTTTTTTCCATAAAGGTCTCTGGGAAAAGCTCTCAATTATCCAACCACCAAGCTCAACACTCTATTGGTTAACTCCAAAGAAGCCATGGGTAGTTTGCCACACCAAGAGCTTTTGGCTAAAGTTATTGATCTTCATTCTTGGATACCAAGAACCTAGAAGTCATTTCTACTTCCAAGGTGCCTTTATCCATCTTGTGCCTAAGGATTATTCATCATTAATTTTTTAAAAGCTAGTGACAATGAAAAGGTGTTGAAAACAACCCTACTTTTCAGAGACATTGCACCATTTATGCAGCATCGGCACCAACCTTTTGATTCTTACACAAAGATCTTATTCTATCTCCCAATTTGATTGAGTATTTTGAACATTCCCCTTAATTTTTGACCTTTGGACAAACTTACCATTGTTGGGATCTATTTGGAAAAATTTATTTCGATCTCCTCGAGACAATTCCAAGCTTTAATACCATATCAGCAAGCATTCATGTTTAACTATATCTATGTTCTAGTGTACTAGAAAAGAAACTTTTGGTTGTTGAAGGTGTTATCTAGACTCAAAAGCTAAGCTATGAGCAAGTGGCTTTTAGGTGTAGATCTTGTTTTGAGACTAGTCACCAAGCTATATCTTGTACCAAGCAAGTTTCTAAGGGTGTCCCTTAAAGTATTCAATCAAATCACATAAAAAGGCTCACAAATCCACCACCTGGCAAATTGGAGTGAATCAACATCATCTCAACATTGAGCATGAGAAGGTGCAAGAAGGCCCCCAACTTGAATCCTTAATGAAGTCTAGCTAAATCACAATACCACTCATCCTAAGCAAGTTGAGGCGGTTCAAACTTAATGGAAGCTACCTGAATATCCTATGTACATTTTGGACGATAATATCTAACTTCCTTTGGGAAGTCCTCCAAGAGATTTAGTGAGCTACATTGTTCTCCTTCTCAAAGGGAGCACATGGAGATTTGCACTAAAATAAGCAAAAAAGATAGAATTTTTGCCAATACTTTGACTTTGAAGGATAATCTTTATTGAGAATCAATGGTCTTCCATTGTATGAGAAGTCTTAAGCCTACACAAACATCCTCTCCATTAAGAAGAAAGGCTTTGAACAAAGCAATCAAACAACGTGGGATGGGCCAATACCAGCATAGATCCATCTTAAACATGGATCTATCAAGCACCAAGAGGTACCCAATTTCTTGAGATGTAAATTTTTTTATCTTGAATTTTTTACACATCCAAAAAAAATTATACCTCGAGAAATTCAATCCCTCTCGATGATTGATAGATTCGGGTTTAAGATGGATCTATGTTGGTTTTTCTTTTTTTATGAGCCAACATGGAATTTTTTATTATTTTTCATTTGGTTTTAATTTTTTATTTTATGAGCTGACATTATTTTTTTAAATTAATTTTATTTTTGGTAATGTAATGTTACGTCACACTACGTGACAACATCTCCCCCATACCAAGTTGTAGAGCACCAAGCTCCTCTCAATGCAATCATCTTGTCGTTCCATCTTCCAACAGGTATAGTTGGAGTGCTAATTTTGTATAATATAACCTAGATGCCTATAAACCATGCAAGAAATTCAAGCTCTTGAATTTCTCAAACTATATGTAACTCTTTTACCAATTAATATATCTTGCTTTCGTTTAAAAATACATTATTATGTGGTTAAAAGTTGGATATAAAAGAAGAAACTATGTCTATTAATAAAGTAGTTGTTTCAAGTTTTCAACAAACAAACTACCTAATAGATATATATTATTTAAAGAAATAAAATAATATGAAAAGGAGATTCAATTGTGTGCTTATTTGTCTAGTGTCTCCTTTTATAAGGCTTGTCTCCTGGTCCTACAGTCCTTCATTTTCCTTCCCTAATCTTTGAGGTAGCTCTCATAAAACGCATGTTATCCCTATAGGTAAACAAAACAACAACCAAGTATTCAAAAGAAGAATCGGACCAACTACCTGAAAGCTTAGCATCTTTGAGATAACCCACCTGACCTTATTTGGGCTTGTCCAAGCATTTTCAAAAGGAGTAAGTCAACACAATGATATATCTCTATCTTTCTAGTTTTAATGTGAATATTACAACAATCATACAAAGGACAACACATCGCTAGCACAAATAGTCCTCAGCAACCTCTTCATAATAGAAAAGAAATGCCACCAATTGCATCATTCATCTTAGTTAAATTGCATACTTCAATAAACAAAGTCGCTTTATCAGATTATCCTAATTACCATGTAATAAGCTATCCATGTGACTGGTAGATATGAGAAATCAGATCATTAAAGTAAAATATGAAGCAAGGGAATACATAGCAATCATCCCCAAATGGTGTTTAGAACCTGAATTCCCTCATTTTGATATACTGCAACACAAAATCCAGAACCATGTTGCCAATTTTGCATAGGTACCTTTGACATGAATTCAAAAGTAAACATTCCGAACATTTTTAAATCCTCGGGAATCATTCCGAACAAATATTCCAACCACACTCAACCACTATCAAGAGCTTCTAGTAATGAAGCTGTGCATTAAAATTTAAAAATAATGGTGGACCGCAATTTCCATTTTAAACTAAAAAATATAAACTGCACTGGGACATAATTTAATTGAATCCTGATTAAGTGACAGAATGACCAGCACCATAGTAAACTGTCATTTGGGTTGTACATGTGGATGTATCAACTGATGTTAACCATCTAGAGAAATGAAGCCCAACCACTGTTGGAGTGAGTATAAATAATTGAACAGCTAGAATGAATGATGACACCTATCTGATTTTGAAATATAAAAGGATATGGTGTCTTGTAAGCAAATATTATGCACTTACAGCTCTAACATGCAATTTAGTCAGCTAAAATTAAACTATGAGAAAATGTAATTTTGCAGTCAGCATCAAACAGGCGCTATAGCCTGTTAGTCTCCAACCTTCTTTAGTATGGAATTAACTAATTGTCCTCTATTTTATTATTTCCTCACCTATTAGGCTATTTATTATTTTCTCATCTAATAACATTAATAACTTTATTAAATTTTCCCGACGACTATTTCTATTCATTTTGACTCACATTCCACTTCAGTGTTTAATGACTTTTCACTAAATCCTGACAGCTATTTCTCTCACTCCATATACTTTCTGATTTCACCAACTTACTATTTTCTATCTTTCTATACTTTATCTGGATCCCTTGATGATGGGTGGAGTGTCCACTCAAAATGTTGGGACATTTCTGAACTCCAACATGGTGTAATTTCCAGAAACCCATACACAATGATGAATCACTGTGAAAACCTCCATGCTCAAGAAGGAAGATCTTTAGTTAATCAACCTTGAATACTAGGAGAGGTTCTGACACGGGTTCCGCATCATCTCCAGTTTTTAATCTTGCAACCTGTGGGAAACTCCAGAGACCATCATGGATCACTCCTCAAAGACCCATCAGTGTAGACCATTCTCTAGGGTATATTATCAAATAGGTTCTTGGGGTGGTCATTGCCATTTCTGTATCTGAGGACAAAAATGAATGATCCTTCTTTCTTACAGGCTATCTCACTACATGAACATTGTGATTTTACTTATAGCTTGCTCCCTTCAATATGTAGAAATTTATTTTCTTCTTGTTTCCTTCGCTGGAGGTTCACTATTCTACTTTAGAGATGACTTTTGCACTTCCCTTATTACCATTTTGATAGGTTGTACTTTTCAGTCCCAAGCCCTATTTTGGTCATCATTGAACACTGGCGCAATACAATTACATTTGGTGTTTATATTTTATTATCACGCAGTAAATGGCACAACATTCTTGCAGTCAACATGAAATAGGCCTGTTAGAGTATGAAATGACGCATCAAGTCACATTCCGTTTGCTAAACATCAGTATGAAGGAAACAAAAGCATGAAGGAAACTAACATGTATATTTTCTAATACAGACTGCCACATAATTTTTGCCAACATACTAATTAATTACATATACAATTGCATAAAAAGGTAGATAATAGAAATAAATTTATAAAACTGAAAGTAATTGACATCACTGACACCTCTACAAAGATTGCCCATTATAATGTATTATCATTCAATAAGGAATGACGTCTTACCTGAATTAGATCTACCAAACTTTTAGGACGGCCTCCCAACGACGTTGTAGACAGCCCAATGAAACCCTTCTCTGCCCAATCACTGGAGGCCTGTCGAATGAGATTAGCAACAGGAGACCTTTCTTCCTCGGGCTCTTCTTTATGTGTTGGAAGAACAGGTCGAGAGAACAACGACCTACTGTTACTGTCATCTAAGGATCTCAACTTCCGCTTGTCACTCAGGCCACCTAGATGTTGTGCTAAACGGCGACTCTCCCGCGGAAGCCTTGGGTTTAAGTTATGAGAATAATGGTAAGCCAATTCTGGATCAGTTCGACGTTGCTCCTCAAAGTCAAAGCTTTCAAGGGCATCACCTGGCACCTCCCAACTTGAATCAGCACTAGAAATTTCCTGGGAAAAAATGCCACCCAAGGTTGCCAATGATCCCTCAAAAGTCGGGGGTGCACTTCCACTTCGATTTGGAACCATTTCCCTACTATTACGAAACCTCCCTTCGCTCAGCATTAAAGATAAATCCTGCTCTGCTCCATCATGGGATGATGCATAACTTAGGCTTCCCCCGCTCGTGGACCAGTTCCGTGTTCCTCCCCCACTGCCCATCAGCCTCAGTGGACTCTCCGTAGCCATTCCGTCTCTCTCCACTCGTCTTCAATTCACACTTTCGTTCGACGCTTTTAAATCATCTTCCTGCCATGGCATTTTCGAAAAGATACTGTGACTAAGCTTGGTTTCAAAGAAACGGTAAAAATATGATCTTAAACATAAACATAATTGCTCAAAACTTAATTAGAGCTCAAAACCATAAACATTTCTAGCACAAAATGTTCCTTTCAAAAGCTTTTAAGGATTCCAGGACCTGTACTCACATCAAATTGCCGACTTCAAAACCGACTCGAAACAAGAAGAGGATAATAGTAAGCCGATAACGAACAGCGGTAGAAATCTCTGGAAAAATAACCTAAGGTACAAAGTGGCTGCCACTAGGCATAATTAGTAAACTTCCAAGGCTCCAAATAAAGCCTTCTGTTAAAAAAATAAAAAATAAAAAATACCAGACACAGAAACCCCCAAAAAACGCCCAGGCAAACTACGGCCATAATTTGCTATAGAAAACAGCAATTTTTAGCCAGAAAATCTTATTTCGTGGCGCAATTTAACTAATTTGTAATGCTACCGGCGCCGGAACTCCAAGCATGACAATTTGGCAGTGCAATTCAGAAAAGACTCATAACTTCAGGCTCCAAGATCCCGGAAGGGTGAAATCTGAACTTAAACCGAAAGCAGACACACAACTCTGAAAATACTAACAATTCCAACCCCAGCGCGGCAGCAAGTGAACATTAACTGGCGAAATTGTCATAATACACTAGAAAGTGTTCAATTCGAACCTCAGCACGGCATAAACTGGCGAAATTGTACATTACAGTACGAATTTTTTCACAGAATGTAAAAACGAAGGCCACGAGTTGTAAACATTGTTCAACAACTTGCTCTGAACAGAATAAACAGTTAGGAGGGTTCGAACTTACGCTGAAAGCTTCTGTCGCACTATTCCGGCGATCGCCGTTCCAGAACTGGCATCAATTTGAACGAATTGTGGCTGTATCTGCACATTTAAACGCTCCAGCTTGGTCCTTTAGGCCAGCTGGGGGTGTGCCGCGAAGCAGAAAAGTCAGGGTTTTTCCCGGTTGGGAACAAATATCGACTTCTAACGCGAGCACAGAATACCCATTACAGCCGCCCGATTTGACCTCCAACGGCCAAGATCCATCCCGGAATAAATAGCGTATTAGGGCTACTTGCAGACAAGCCCCTAGGCCGCGCATAGGGAGCAAAAATACGGTACGTATACGGGGATTCGATACACGGTATTGTTACACTAAAGGTTCGAGGGCCGCCGATTCCACTGACGTGGCGTGTTCCCTGGCCCCGCGCGATGAGATTCCGTCACGTTTGCCGGCCTCCCGTTCCGTGCGTGTCGTTTGCAGACAAGACGGAGATGCCGACAGTCGGTCAAAGGGACACCGGCGGCTCTTTTCCCGGAGAGATGCCATGTCATCACGAGACTTGAGATACGAACGCAAAAGACACGTGTCTAAATGAGGGAGTGACACGATGGCTGGCGAATTTCATTGTGGTCCATGGTTCATTTCTGTGGGTTGATATCAGTTAAGGCGTAGTTATTCCAAACTATCTTAGTGCTTTTTAAATACATAAGAACCCACCATCTTTGGCTCGAGAAGGGGTACGGAACTCCATATAAATTTTGCTTTATAATCAAGCAAACTTTGCAAAAAGTCGCCAAGCCTCGTGGTATCTCTTTCCTCGTGTTTATCCAAAGCGAGCAGTTATCCTCATCCGAAATATTAGTATGAACAAGTTCAGATATCTCTCTTTTTTAATTCCTCTTAATTTAATTTGATAAATTTGATTATTTAAAGTTGGAGTAAGCTATGGATAAATTTGATTATTTAAAGTTGGAGTAAGCTATCTTCTTGATCATTTGCACCGGGGCCCACCCTACGTCATTGAGTGATAGCTTACTCCGTCATTGAGTGATAGCTTACTCCGTTACCCTTCCGTAAACTTACTGGATTTTGCTTCTTGCACCTGATAAGTAAAGACTTGTTGCTACTTGAAAACTCAGAAGTCTGAAGATCTTTACCACTCTAAACTAAACTAAAATTTACTTATCTCTTATCAAAGGTTATTTACATGAATCCAAAACAACAATTTAAACTTTTCGAATTTAGATTTTACCAAAAATATAACTAACCAAAAACCATCTAAAAATTGAAATATTATGAAAAAATCAAACTTACATCAACAACATAAACCAACAATTTTATTAAACACAAGCAAAAACTCTTTTATTATTTTCTCACTTTATAAACAGGTTGCAAACCTGCATTTTCATATATCTATTACATTGCATAGAAATACAATAAAAGTATTCAAATGGTAAAATTAGTTATAAAATTTTGTAGATTTCTCTAAATTTATTATATTTTTTAATATTGCTTACTGCTAATTGTCAATGATTATACACAACATGAGTTACCAACAAAAATCCAAATTAGAATAAATACACTACTCCACACCAAAATCAATGATAAATTCTTTTATAACTTAAAGTAAATATTACTTGCTGATAATTGTCAATGATTATACAGAGCACCAATTACCAACAAAAATCCAAATTAGAATAAATACACTACTCCAGACCAAAATCAATGATAAAAATTGACAAAAATAGATGATAATCAAGGTTTATGGATATTCATTGTGGTGAAGTTTTAAATTCAGCATTTCAAGTGAACACTCCACCCATTATCGAGGAATTAAAGTGAAGTTATTGTAAAATGAAAAAGTTTAGGCTAAATAAATAAGAAGATGAGGGAATAGTCGTTGAGGAGGCCAGGTCAACCATCATTTTCCCCATTTTCACTCATTGTTCCTTGAAGATTTAGGTCTCACTGAGACAGTCCTCTCCGTAGAGTATCAGAATCTAAGTGTGGATGCTTTCATAGGGGTTAGACAATATATCAAGGCTTCTAGATATTCACTATGTTGAAGTTTTAAATTTGACGTTTTGGGCGGACACTCCACCCATTTTTAGGGAATCGAAATGAAGTTGTTGTAAGATGGAAAAGTTTAGGCTAAATAAATAAAAAGATGAGGGAATATCCATTGAGGATGTGATGCCAATCATACTTTTTCTCATTTTCATTCTGATTAGCTTCACGAAGAT
This sequence comes from Pseudotsuga menziesii, assembly GCA_001517045.1. NCBI lineage: Eukaryota > Viridiplantae > Streptophyta > Pinopsida > Pinales > Pinaceae > Pseudotsuga > Pseudotsuga menziesii. Next base: position 91,406 of record LPNX010543506.1, on the reverse strand, counting down.
TTGGGTTTCATTGAAATAGTCCTCTCCATATAGGATCAGAATCTAATTGTGGATGCCTTCACAGTGGTTAGACATTGTATCAAGGCTTTTGGATATTCATTGTGCTAAAGTTTTCAATTTGATGTTTAGGGTGGACACTCCACCCATCTTCAAAGAATCGAAATGAAGTTGTCATAAGATAGAAAAGTTTAGGCTAAATAAATAAGAAAACGAGGGAATAGTCGTTGAGGAGGCAAGGTCAACATCATTTTTTTCATTTTCATTCTCATCTTCTCGAATATTCGGGTCTCATTAAGACAGTCCTCTCCATAGAGTATCATAATCTAATTGTGTAAGCTTCCATAATGGTTAAACATTGTATCAAGGCTTCTTGATATTCATTGTGTTGAAGTTATAAATCTGAAGCTTTGGGTGGACACTTCACCCATCTTCAGGGAATCAAAATGAAGTTGTTGTAAAATGGAAAAGTTTAGAACAAATAAATAAGAAGATGAGAGAATAGTCATTGAGGAGGCGAGGTTAGCCATCATTTTCCTCATTTTCATTCTCAACTTCTCGAAGATTTAGGTCTCATTGAGACAGTCCTCTCCATGGAGGATAGGAATATGATTGTGGATTCTTTCATAGTGGTTAGACACTGTATCAATGCTTCTAGATATTCATTGTATTGAAGTTTAAAATACAACATTTCAAGTGGACATTCCACCCATCTTCAGGTAATCAAAATGAAGTTGTTGTAAGAAGAAAAAGTTTAGGCTAAATAAATAAGAAGATGAGGGAATAGTCGTTGTGGAGGTGAGGTCGGTCATCCTTTTATATTTCTATTTGATTGGAAATTTTGAATTTTAAAAGTTTTGGCCATTTTAAAATTAATTAAATTGTAAGTTGTGGTAATTTCAATCATATGGGTAAAGCATAGCTCAATTAAAAAGAACTCAAAATTAATGTGGAAACTTTATGTTCAATTTAAGCATTTTTGCTAATTTTAAATATTTTTTAGTATGATTGCGAAGAGGTGTAACGTCCTTCCATCAATCCGACCAATAGAGGGGAGATTTACGAATTACGAGGTTCTAAATTTCGTCCATGCATGACACAATATGAAATTTATAAGGAAGGAAATACGTGACAAATGCATAAATAAAAATATACAACGGAAATAAACTCTATGGCACATAGAAAAAGCATACACCAACATAATCATCACAAGTATAATAATAAAATCATTGCATATTTAACTACAAAGACAATAATTATCTTTAAACAAAGATGATCCAAGCAATTAGATGTGTAAGAGCGATTTAACCACCCAATCATAGGCACTTTGTCCAGCATATACTCTTTATGTTGAGAATCACATCCCAATCAATCACATTGTTATGGTCATGTGCATATTTCTTAAGCAAATAAACATGAAAACATTATGAGCTTCAGCATTAGCAAACTATGCAATTCTATATGCAACTGGCCCTATCCTATCAAGCACTTCAAATGGACCATAATATCTTGGTGACAGCTTCACACAACTTCTGAGCTTAAGAAATGACCTTCTTGTCTCTAAAACCTTGGTTTGCTTGCTTCTACTGCAAAAGAAATGTTATAGGAGAGAATACCTCATTGGTAAAATTCACTCCTATCAAATCTCAAAACATACCCTAAATGATTGGATTCATAAAGTTTGGCCCCAATTTTAAGGTATGGGCCTACTTTCCATATCTAAACTAAAGGATGGATTGGTTTGTTGTTCCATTATAGGGAATACTCAAACACAAATTTAGGAGGGCGACAATATTAGGGAATGTCATTTTTGTCTATATAACCCTAGTATGCTTACTTTGGCACTTGATCAAATATTTCTAAGAGAATTCCAACCTGGTCATGTTTTTTAGTTAACTATTGATTTGTGGTCAAAAAAATCCTAAAGGAGATAGGAAACAATTTGGGCAAAGCAATGGACATAGACATAAAGTCTAGTGTTAATTGGATGGTGGCTAAGCTATTAGTCAAGTCAGGTATAAGTGAAAGCCTTCTAAATAGTATGGAAATAGTAGTGGGGAATGTGGTTCATACTCAAAATAAAATTACATTCCAATTTCGATTAGTTGTGCTCGATGCCATGTTTATGGCCATATTGCAAAGTATTGCACTCATCTTTTTCAAGAAAAGTCAAAAGGAAAAAAATCCCCAGTGCAAGGGGCTATAAGATTGTTCTAAATACTTAGTTGGAAAAAAAACATATTTACACCATGCTCAATTGGAATAAAGTCATGTGTACACCATGCTTAGGAGGACAAAGCCCAAAGTTCCCAAAAGATTATTTTATCGTTGAATATAAAAGGTCTTGGCAGTCTCTCTAAAATACTTGTTTTGGCTAGTTTCGTGGAATTGCACAAGGCCGATGTTATATTGGTCTAGGAAACAATAGGGGAGGGACATAAGGTTATTGGGAGCTTTGGAAAACTTCTAAGAGATTTGAATATATGAGCTTTATATGTTATAGGAAACTCCAGGTAGGTTCTTACCTGATGGAATAAATCAATTCCCTTACTATTTTTTTCTCTTATTGAATTGGGTATCAATACAAAAATTATGGTTCAAAGACTTGGATGAGAAATATTTCAACCATTTATTTGTACATGGATGAATCAGCTAAGGGTTGTTCTCTCTGGGGTGTATTAAGGAAAGAGAGGATCATTCATGGGGACTTGAAATTTACTTTGAGTAGATCAGATGTTTAGGGGAGACTGCTAGGTTGGATAGACTGGTAGATTTTTTTAGACACAAGATTGAGCAAGCTTGCTTAATAGATGTTGAACCTCATAAAGCTGATGCCAACTTGGAGGAATATTAAAACTGGTGAAGGTGGAGTATCCAAGAGATCAGATCATTTTTATTTTTTTCCTGAGATTCTTTTAAATGAAATAGATAGTACTAGATCATGGGTGGTGGTAGGGGAATGCCCAAACAACTTACTTAATCTTATCTAGATGGAGCGTCAAGATTGTAAGCCATCCAACACCTTCAACATTTGATTTGGATGCAAGAAGAATTCCAAGAGCTGGTCAAGAAGCAATATTGTTAGAGCTAGGGAAATAACTAGTTTTCAAAATGCAAATGCTTTAAAGAAGTTAAAAGGAGCCATGGCATCTTGGAGTCGTGGCATCTTAGGCCTCAAATAAAAGAAGAGTGTGGATAAGGACATTAAATCATTTGAGAAGGAAATTTCATATATATAACATTAAATCATTTTAGAATAGCATTAGTATGCCCCATTAGTTTTGCCTCAAGTAAATGATATTCTCAAATTATAACTTTTTTTCATTTGAGAAGGATAGCGTAAATGATAACGTAAGGACATTAAATCATTTGAGAAGGAAAATTGCTACCAGTTATCGAAAAAGAGGTAAAAAAGTTGTTAGATACAAATATTATTGTACCTCTTAGATATTCCACTTGGGTAGCAAATTTAGTACATGTGCATAAGAAAAATGGGGAAATAAGGCTTTGTGTAGATTTTCGTAATTTAAACAGATGTTCCCTCAAAGACAATTATCCATTGCCCAAAAGTGATCAAATTCTACAAAGAGTAGTGGCTGCTCAGAGGATATCTATGATAGATGGCTTCTCAGGGTACAATCAAATCATTGTACATCTAGATGACAGAGAGAAGACAACTTTTACTACTCCTTGGGGAACGTTCATGTACAACAAGATGTCATTTGGTCTCATGAACGCTGGTGCAAATTTCCAGAGCGATATGGATATAGATTTTGTTGGTGAGCAAGAAAGGTTTGTGGTTATCTATCTAGATGATATTACAGTATCATCTAGGTCTCATGATGGACACCTTAAACATTTAAGACAAACTTTCCTTAAGTGTAGGAAATTTGGGTTGTCTTTGAACCCAAAAAATCTCATTTTACTATGCATGAAGGTAAGCTCCTTGATCGCATAGTTTTAGTTGGGGGAACTAAAATAGATCTTGGTCGAGTTAAAGCTATCATGAAGATTAGTATTCTTAGAAATAAAAAGGAAATTTAGTCTTTTATTGGGGAAATTAATTTTTTGAGATGGTTTATTCCTAGTTTTGCAGAGATTATTAAACAAATTACAGGAATGCTGAAGAAGGATCACAAGGTAAAGTGGACAACTGAGGCTAGATCATCATTTGAGAATATAAAACATGCCCTTATTGAAACTCCAGTGTTGGTAAGTCCAGACTTTTCGAATATACATTAGGTGGTCAACTAAGAATATTTTGAATATTCTAAGTATGTGAAAGGCGTAGTATTAATCTTAAACATTGAACACCCTATTACCCACAGGGTAATGGATTGGTAGAGTCTACTAATAAGAACCTAATTATTAACATAAAGAAGTTTTGATTTTAGAAAAAGAGAGGTTGGGACACCATGTTGAAGTACGCTCTCTCGGCAGACAAAGTTACAACCAAAAAAGCCATTGGTACATCCCTATTTCAGCTTGTTTATGGTATTGATGTTGTTTTTCCAGTTCAAATGGCTTTATCTGTGATGAAGTTTATGCGGGATGGTCTAGAAGAACCAAATGAAATCCAGAGGCAAAATTTTTGGCTAATTGAAATACAACAAGAGGGAAATGTTAGCAGAAAAAGGCACAAATATACAAAAACAAGGTAAAGGAAAGGTTTGATAAACAAACTAAAAAAGACACTTTCCTTCTTGGTGCTATGGTATTAAGATGGGATGCACGGAAGGATGACAAAAAGAAGCATGGGAAGTTTGATAACATGTGTTTGGGTCCATTTAAAATTGCAAAAGTTACGGGAAACAATACTTTTGTGCTGCAGAATTTGAAAGGAGAGGAACTTGCAGGCCGAGTAAATGGACTATTTTTGAAACATTTTCATGTTTACTAAGGTCGTGGGTGACCTATTTTCATTGTATATATCAGTGAGAGTTTATCCTTTTATTGAATAAGACTCTAGCCTAATGGATTTGTATAGAAATACAAATTTCAGTTTTAAAAATAGTTACAGTGTTGGCAACAATCAGTTTCAGTTTCAGGAGACATCTAGTCTATGTGTTCTTGGAGCTTTACAAGAAAGACTCAGTCACCCATGCATCCAGATGTTTCTATTGCAACTATACCATATACTTAGCCTTATTTTCCCCCCTTTTAAAATATTTCAGTCTTTGTTTTAAGTCTTTTAAAATATGCTAGATTACATGAACCCTTTTATTTTTTAGGTGTCTTTTTTATGCATTTCTTTTTATTAATAAGTTTAGCATCGTCTCTTATTTTTTGATTAATTCCTTCTAATAATCTTTAATATTATAATTTGCACGGTTTTGAACCTTATTTTATGAAAATTATCCAAAGTGCAAAAAAATTTCAAACTTGTAAAATTCCGATAACAGGTTATAAAAGAGTTGTATGGATTTGCGTTGTCGGAATGTCACAAATGGCAACAGTTTGAATTTCAGGAGTAACTAGTAATCATCAAGCATTGTGGTGTTGGGAGCGAGCTTCTCCATTATGAAACATTCAGTGAACCTGTCCACCGTTTAAATTGAAGTGACACAACTAAAAATCATTAACTGGTGTTGTCCTATAAGAATTTGCACAAGAAGACCTTGAATCAAATGTAACCTCATTGGAATTACAACAAAGATAAGTAGAATAATGGAGAGAAAATAATGAAGAAGGAACATAAGAGAGAAAACTTAATTGGTATAAACTCCACCTAATTATTATTCACCAATAAGGCTACATTTATAATACATATCCAAGGGGGAATTCGTGAGCCTAAAAAGGCAATTGAACTGCACACATGTGGCAGGCTTAGATAGCATAGAAACCATCACTAGACATAATTACCAGTCATAACTCCTGAAGCATATCAGTTAACTGAGTGTAGCTAACAATAAGGGCCAAGAAGGCACATTATCTAAGTAATTGACAATAACTAATTATGGAGGGTGCATAAGAGGTGTTTAATTGAGTGTTAGTGGTCATCGAAGCTCATACTAACTCAGGTGATGAAATCAAGGCTAGTTAACTAAAGGTAAGCTCCTAAATTATAAGAAATGCATCAAGTGGGCTTAAAAACTTGCATGAGGGCACATTAACTACTATAAAAAGGAAGAGGGTACATCTAAGGATAATGAGGCTAATAGGGACAAAATAATAGTCTAGAGTGACTAGGATACTTAGGACTATACACTAGGTGGTCAACTGATAATGGTGTCAGCACTAGAAAAAAAATGAAAATGATTAAGGTTAATGTCTGGATGGTTGAATATTCTAATATCCCCTCTTAATCCTAACTCGTGTGAGGAAAAAGAAAAATTAGGGCCCAATGAAAAAGGCTAAGGTCACCCTTTACAAATTTATTTTTCCATGTAAAACGTGGAAAGAGGCAAAATCTCATGGGGAAAATCCTCCCTAAAAAATGGACATGAGGTACACCAGAAATAAACTACTCCAAATCCAAGTAGGTGTGAACTTGATTATATGTTTGGAGGGATCTTCTTCTTGGGAAGAAGAGGTTTGCTACTCCCATGTCTGGATCATGTGTTGGATCCCTACATACTTTGCATGCAATTGAAGGTGCTCACTAGACTTGAACATCTTGAGATGAGATCCAAATGAGACATGATATGCTAGAGCCATAAAATTTGAACCAAGGTGTGATCCAAATAAAGTAAAATCATCTCCAAGTGAATGGTTGTGTCCTCAGTCTTCAGTAAATCTTGAATGAATTGAGCCAATCAACATAGAGGAATAAATAGGAAGCAATGCTATAGTGAAAGTGACGGCACAATTAACAACTACAAACTTTGATTTAGTCTCCAAAACATCCAATTGATCAAATAGTGATCCATCATCTAGCGAAGTATGCATATGATCAAGAAAAACTGACTTATTATCTTCAAGACTCGAATTAGAAGAATGATTTGAGAACAAAGGGAGATGGAGATAGCTAATCAGTTCTTCATCAACAAGAGTAGTCCAAATGTCTTCTTCATGTATATCAACTATATGGGAGGCAACCGAGGAAGAATGAGTCACTACAAGAAGACTTCTAATAATTTGAAATTGTGTTCAGATTGCTGCTAAGCCGAGTTCTTCATCGATAAGAGTAGTCTGAATGTCTTCTTCATGTATATCAACTTCATGAGAAGCCACAAAGGAAGGAGTCACTACAAGGAGACTTTCAACAATTCGAAATGCATAATTTGTTGATTTTCTGCCATAATTTCTTCTTCAAATTTAGGAATAATTTCGAATTCAACAAGCTATACATGTAAATCAAATCATGTATGTAAGCTCAAATAAAAAGTCAAAAACGTCATTGATGTCTTGTTGCTAATTCAATCTAAACTTATGTTGCATGCAACGGAATCAAATTTCGTCAAAGACGAATTTGAGAAATCGAAGAGATATTTCAAATGATATATGGAGTTTGACCTACCTCATTTTATGGAATGAGAAAGCTCTAGTCGAAATAAAGGGTACATATGGATGCAATCTGTTGAAAATGTCTGATATTCAACTAAATATATCTCTCAAACCATAAACTTAAATGGAATTCCACGAAAAAACCATTTTTGATCACATAAAGACCTTTCAAACAAGCTATGGTAGGCCATATAAGATGATATATAGAGGTCATGGCACCTCTTCAAAGCTGGATGTGATTTTCAAATTTTGCAGCTAGCATTCCTGCAAAACAAGCACTTTGAAGATATGAAATGGAGGTTAATTGATTATAAATGAGCTATTCTCAAATTGGCAGCTCTGATACCATATAAGAATCTGTAGAGGAAGATCTTGAATAAAATGTACCCTCACTAGAATTACAACATAGTAGCCAAAATATTAGATCGGTTTCTAGTAAATGAAGGAATTATACATGTTGTTGTGTGCATAAAATAGTGGGTTGGGGAAGGAGGGGTTTCAGACCATTTTCTTATCATGTTGGAACTAGTGGCTATAAGACAAAGACCCCCCAGTCCTTTTATTTTTTGTCATCTTGGTTGGAATAAGAGGCCTATTGCGACATGGTTTGATTGATCCAGATGGAGATCGGTGGCCACCCACCTATTCCACTGGCTCAAAACAATTGTCCATTGTGGCAGTTTCCTAGTTATTTTTCGGCAGTTTTTCGAGTCCTAAACTTCCGGGGCCGTTTTGAGGCCTTAAACGACGTTTTTGGAGATTCGGGGCCAAATGGTTGCCATCGGCATGCATTTGGCCAAACAAAAGTTGTAAAGCTTAGATAGACCTTTCCAACAAGCTATCGAACGCCCAAATCGGAGATCGTATGCAAAATTTATGACCCCGGGAAGTTGACTGTTCAACTTACCACCTTGGGGCCGCAAACTTTATGACGGTTCATCTTCTAGGGTTACGTTTTGGGACTTTTGGGGTTCTCACCTCATTTTTTTATTATAAATAGGCCCCTTTGGCCTCATTTTGTATTCAGCTTGGCACGAATGAGCGTAGCGGCCACATCTCTTCTCAGAGATAGCTACCACCATTCTAGCAATTGTATTACAGTCTGTTCTATTTCCACCATTTAATAGAATATGTGTTTACTGTATCTTTGTTATCTTTGCAAAATGTCTGTTATTATGATTATGTATATGTTCTTTCATTTCGTTCACGCATAAATCCGGATCATTGATCCTCTTGGATTCCATATGATAGAAGCATTCATTTATCAGTAGGCCTACATTTCCTCAATAATCTAATGAGGATTAAGGTAAGATCTATTTCTTGGGTAGCAGAGAAAAGGAAATTTATGGAAACAGACCTTTGCAGGATTGAAAAACTATTGGACTCCTTTCACTCATCAAACCTTGAGGGTTTCACCACTATTGGAAAAAAACAAGATATAGTGGCTTTAGAAACTCGTTGTAGAAGAATCCTTAAGGAGAAGGAATTTATGTGGAGGCTCAATATGAGAGATATTTGGATACAAAAGGGAGACAAAAATACAAAATACTTCCACAACCTATTGAAGCACAAAATTGATGAAAAATCCATTTTCCATCTTGATAAGGAGTATGGTTCACAGGTGACAAGTTTCAAAGATCTGGTTGCAGCATGGGTTTATACTCATTTCAAACAATTACTTAGAGAAGATGCACATGCTTCCATAGCTCATATGATGTGTATTGTGGCACTTTTTCCCAAATACCTGAACAAGGAATAAACAAAATCTATCATGCAAAGAGTTACTATTGATTAATTAAGGGAGGCAATTTGGTCAATGCAAAAATACAAGAGCCCTAGTCTTGATGGTTTCCCAATGGATTTTCTTGAAGCTTTTCTGAAGTTTCTCAAAATTGATATACTTGAGGTCATAGAAGAATCTAGGGGAAATGGAAGCATTCTAGCGGTCTTTAATTCCACTTTTTTAGCTTTGGTTCCTAAATCATACAAGCCATCTTCCTTTAATGACTACCGACCTATCTCCTTGTGCAATTGCATATATAAGTTGATCGCAAAAACCATTACAAGGATAATTAAAAGTATCTCGTCTTCTATAGTATCAAGTAAACATTTTGCCTTCTTGGAAGGGATGTTGGTACAAAACTCCATTGACATTGCCCAGGAAGTAATTCACACTACAAAGATTAAACATAGTCTAGATGTCATCTTTAAAGTTGATCTCTCAAAGGTGTATGACTGGACCAGTTCGACCTACATTAGGCTACTACTTTGGCAAGTTGGATTTCCTTCGCATTTTGTTAACATGACTCTCTCTTGTGTTCGATTTGTCTCCTTTATGGCCCTCATTAATGGATTAGCCTCATATTTCTTTAGATAAGGAAGGGGATTAAGGTAAGGTTTCCAATTAGCTCCCCTCCTTTTTCTTCTGGTTATGGAAGGTTTAAGTAATATCATATTACACTCTAAACAACATGGAATTTTCAAAGGTATTTGGATCGGAGGTGCCCTACATATTACACATTTTCTCTTCGTAGATGACATCATGATTTTTCCAGAAGGTTCCAAAATAGACATCCTCGGGATGAGATTTATGCTCACATTATTCACTGATGCAACAAGTATGGCTATTAATTTCATAAAGTATTATGTGTCATTTATGAATCTTGACTAGATATCCATTGAATGTATTAGTGATCAGTTTGAGTTTTTTGAAGTTGACATTCATATTGGTTTGAAATATTTGGGCTTCATTTTAAAACCTAATGACTATTTGAAAAGGGACTTGGCCCAGTTGGTTGGAAAGATAAAGACTATAATCAATTTATGGTGTAATAAATGGTTCTCTAGGGGATGCAGACTTATCATGATGATGGTTGTGCTAGAATCTATTCCTGTCTACTGGATCTTGATGGCTCACATTCTTGTAGGTATCCTGGACCATATTAGGAGGATCTGTTACAATTTTCTTTGGAAAGGTAATTAAGAAGATAATAATTTTCATTGGGTCTTTTGGGATAAGATATCCCTAAGGAGTTAGGAGTTTGGGAATTGAAATATCCTACTCTTTTTCCTAAGGCCTTGGCTGCCAAAGGAATATGGACGATTATCCAAGGTAAAGGTTTATGGGTTTAGGTTGTTAAACAAAAGTACATTCACCCTCTTTCTGTAGAGGAATAGATCTCAACCACTAAAAAATATTCCAAGAATGTTTCTTTGATGTGGAAATCTTTTCTACAGGCTTTCTATGTTAATAATGATTGTTTGTGTGGAGTGTTGGTGATGGAATAGAATGAGATTAGGCCAAGATCCTTGGGTGGGTTGTTGTAGAGGATATATATTACCTATGGAAATGGTAGAAGATATAAAGGAACATGGCTACCTCTTTTTTCCCAAGATTGGAGATGCTGCTAATTCAATGCCATTGCAACAGGCCTAGTTATATGCTAATGTTTCAAGCCTGGAGGAAGAGAATGCTTAGATTTGGAACAACTATATAAATGACCTTCATAACAACCATGTTATACTACATGATAGACCAGATAAGCTAATATTGTCAAGAAAACTAGTTGGTGGAGAATACTCCCCTAGATTGGGATATCAAGTTCTCAGAGAGGAAGAAGATAGACATAATCCTCCTTAGTGGGATTCTAAGATCTGGAAATTGAATTTTCCTTTAAAAACAAAATTCTTCCTATGGTTGGCCCTTATGGATAAAGTTCTCATTTGGGAAATTCTAATAAGAAAATTCAACATTGGACATGGTAGATCTATTGTGTAAAAGAAAAAATGAATATATATCCCACTTATTCGTTTCTTTCCCTTTCCTCCTCGAGACGTGGGAATAAGCATCCATGATTGAAGGCATACCTTTTGTTTGGGAAGGCCCAAGATTGGAATATTCCTTCTATAGATGGATTACAAATCACGATTATTTTGACCATAAAGCTTTGCCATTGATTTTTATCAGGGGCATATGGTTAGCCAGGAATTTGGTGATTTAACAGGACAAAAGCATTGCGCGATATGTTGTGGTATCAAATGGTTTAGCCATACTCAATTTTTTTCACAACATGATGCCCCTACCATTGTTAAAAGGATCACAAAGGAAACCATCGACAAGTCTTATAGCTTAGCATACTTCTAATGGTGCCTCTAAGGGACAACCAACTATAGGCGACACAAGGGATATATTATTTTTATCTAAAAATCATTGGATTAATTTTTCTATTGGATTAGGACACAATACATACAATAGAGCATATTTAATGGTTGTCAAACTTGTTTTTCCCCTGGCTATTTCAAAGGTGATTGATAGAATACAGATATTTGGAGATTCCAAATTGGTGGTTGACTGGTTACATATGAGAAGACCTACAAAAAATCATATTATGACGCCTATCTATGAGGAAGTTGATCATATAGCAAATTTGTTCACGGAGATATCTTTTGAACTTGTGTTTCTTGAAAGAAATACAGAGGTTGATCGCTTATCCAAACATGGACTGTAAGTTGGAGATGGGATTTGATACAGAGGGAAACAAGATGATGACACTCTCATGGAGAATGACCTTGGTCCTCATCTGAGGTGAATAATCCTCTAACTTAGATCTACACCATTATACAAATACACATCTAGATATTTCTAATAGCTCCTCTATATAATGCTATTTGGATATCCTATCAGTTTTTGTTTTTAATATAAATACAATGTATCAAGACTATACGTAATGATCATAAATTCATAGAAGGAGATAAGCTTATCAATTTTGATGTAAGTATTTAACATACAAGTTTTTTAAAATGTGGTTCACCATTTGTTAGAGGGCTACTCCATGAGAAATTCCAATACCTGATATTCAAACTGAATCAAGGTATGGTTAGCTCATTAATCACAACATTTATTACAAAGGGCTCCACAAGAGCAACATGTCACTTGCAAGAGTAAAACTTGGGTGGGGAGGGTAACATTCATTCCTCCCAACCACCCAAGCTACGTCCATTTGACATTTAACATACAAGTTACTTTGTGAAAAGCCTTTCGGGCCTTTGAAAAGTGTGATTGTCTTATAATATAATACGGTTGCGCTTTTTCCTAAGGAAATATGACCTTAGATATTCTTATATATACCAAGTTGTATTATCATTAATGATGCATTACACAAGGTACCTACTTCAATTTCAGAGAACACCATTGGATAGATTTTATATTACATTAATAACACTTTAATCCTAGTTGGCTCCTAATGTGTCATATTTGCCTATTAAATTCATAATCTTTCTAACTTGAGAATGTAGGTTTTTAATAAAAAAATTAACATTTATGTTGAAGGCATTCTTTCTTTGAGGTTCATTTTCCAAAGTATTATCCTATCTTTGTCGTCCCTCTACCAAGTAAAAACCCGCCACATATTATCGTATTTAACGTGTTAGCAAATATATATTTTTATCCTACGGTGTTCACGAAGTTTCCTCTGGATTCATTTGGTTCGTTTGGGTTTGTTTCACGAGACTTTCCTCTTACTTGTAACCCCATTATCCTATGGAAAATGACAGAACAATGGCGTATGTCTTCTTTGAAAAAGAAGGTGCATGCCTTGCTATAGAGCAACTTGGACATTTTCTTAGTGAAAATGGAGGTCCCCATGGATGAGTTGTTCATGGGAAAGGTCAATAGCCACAATGTTAAGTTGCATCAACTCTGCTTTACACTTTGTTAACAAGACTCAAGAGCTTATAGCACCACTTTGACTGGTTCTTGGAAGAATTTTTGAGAAGCTCCGTGGACCCTCCCCTCAGTTACCTCATTGGCAACAGACTCCTTATTTGGGTGTCCACAATGGCCAAAAAAATTGACATCCCAAAGATGTGCTTCAACACCTTGGGCATATTTGCAGAGTCCCTCTAGCAGATCTTGTGGGCAACTTTGCCCCGTTATTTATCGTGTAGAACTTCTAGGTGATAGATTGTCCCAATGATTCCCAAGGAAGTTCACCTTACTTGTCTTCAGATGCTTCCTAAGTGCCCGAGGCGACCACCAAGAGCATCATGCATATGTTCTCCATCCAATAAAGACAAGGCAACACATAGAGCTGGAGAACTATCCCTAATACTTGTACGAGCTGCAGTTAGATTTACTGGACCATTTTCTAAACAACACTCACAGGACAATTTGCCCGTTGTGTTGTTCCCCCCTGATGCTTTTCAAAACTGAAACCGATTTCGCGGTTGCTTATGATTTCTCTCATATCAAGTCGTGGCATGTTTTCTCATTTTAATTAGTAAGTTCAATTAGTATTTTAAAAGGAAACAAAACTTCATATTTTAATTAGTATTTAGAAGAGGAGATCTGCATAGAACTTTGATTACACAACTAAATCCTATTAGAAATTAAAAATTTCCAGAACTTTCAAATCATTGGCCACTAATTGTTGGTTGCTTTGACAAGAGTGTCAGTGGCTTAAAGACCACTCAACTCGTTTTCCTCAAATTTCCATTCAAAGATAAATTACAACATCCAAGGTATGCCATCTCAAATGCATATTATGTCTTCCTTTTATACTTAAGTTTCAACTCTACTGCTATTTTTGAAAATAAGGTCAATCTGCAATGCAAATAGTAAGAAATCTAGAAATTTGTACCTTTGGTGGTCTTCACCTACAACGTTGAATTAGGGTCTTATTGTGAATGCAACATCTTCAAATTGTTCATCAATATGTAAATAAGGTTAATTTGCAATGCGAATAGTAAGAAATCTAGAAATTTGTACCTTTAGTGCTCTTCACCTACAAGGTTGGATTAGGATGACTTATTCTGAATGCAACATGTTTAAAGTGTTCATCAGTATGTGCATAAAACAATTATGTTTCAAACTTCTTGAACTCCTATTCGACATTGTTGTCGGATCTAAGAGTCTTCAACAAATTGCTAATTTACTTCTTAGCTATGACTCTAAACTATAATAATTACTTAAAAATATCTCAACTTTATGTTTTAGAAATAAGATCCATACCTCCACGATGTAAACATTAATGAAGGTTATAAAGTTCCCAATTGAAGTTTGACTTATAGGCCCACACAATTTAATGCACTAGTTACAACATTATTGAATTAACGTTCTACACTTTCTATTTGGAAAAATGTTGGCACATTTGCTTCTCATACCAGGCATGAAGGCTTCTATGTTTTGTGGTAAGCCATAGACTCTTTTAAGCTTATTTAATGATTGTAAAGTTTGATAATTCAAATATCCATACCTCAATTGCTATACTCTCTCACACCTTTAGTCCTTACTCCCAGTCGATGCTTCATCAAAGATATTGTTTACAATATTTACATGACACAAATTTCAAGTTAGGTTGGATTTGTGGATTCAATCTAGGTTGGTTGACTTACTACTACTAGAAATAATACACTCTGTTACTACTTATCCTTAGGTTCAAGAGTTCTACAACGGGCAATAAGATGCAATAAAGTGTAGCCTCCCATTTTACTCCTCATAGTACATTTTTTTAATGTCCAATGAAAAGGTGACTGCTCCACTTAGTCAAACAAAATGAAAAGGCCGATGTAAAACTCACAATGTATTTAAGATGAACTCTTTGTTGTTTAGTTGCTTCAATTCCAAATAAGAATTAAACAAGTACACAGAGGATTTTATTGTCAAAATTAACCATAAAATACACCAAGAAACGAAAAAAATTATAGAAAGGAAATGAAAATTAACTGTTAATAAATGGTGCAGAGGAATTGTAAACGATGAACAAGTAAGTAACTTGTCCATAGATAAACAAAATTAATATCACATAGCTATCTTGGTTACATGGTTCTCACTAAAATCTTGTAAATGGTTTTCCATATTTTTAAATGCATATATATTAATAACATAAATCTCTTATGTCCATGTACACATATAATTTTGATAGCAAGAATCTTTAATTTCTAATCGAGTTTATTATATTTTTGCTTTACTCAATGTGGTTATTTCTTTCAAAACTTTTAATATATTTTTAATTAATACACTTTTTTTTTTAAAGTTTTCATGCAATTTTGTTTAACTCAAATCCATTTAAGATAGTGGGCACTTTTTAAATATAAGGAAGATTTATCTTTTTAGACTTTGTTTATTCAATATTATTTGTTTATTGGAGATTCATTTGAGGGAGTGGTTTTTATTTTTTTAATATAAAGAAGCTTGAAGTTGGAACTAAAAACACTGCAAATTCTTTTGCCAATAGAATTTGGTCAACAAAGAAACATGAGAAGATGATGTGCAATGCGTGAAAGCTGGATAAGGCTTCTAAAATAAATGCATTGCTTCCAAAGTTTAATAAATGCATTGCTTTGTCAAATGGATGTAGTTTGGGTAGTTGGGAGGAATGAATGTTACCCTCCCCACCCAGGTTCTATTCTTGTAAGTGACATGTTGCTCTTGTGGAGCCCTTTGTAATAAATGTTGTGATTGATGAACTGACCATACCTTGATTCAGTTTGAATATTAGGTACCTTGATTCAGTTTGAATATCAGGTATTGGAATTTTCCGAATGGTGAACCACATTTGAAAAAAAAAAAATGCATTGCTTCCAAAGCTTATTAAGCGTTTAGTCATGACTCTTGTATTTATTTTTAATGAAA
This sequence comes from Pseudotsuga menziesii, assembly GCA_001517045.1. NCBI lineage: Eukaryota > Viridiplantae > Streptophyta > Pinopsida > Pinales > Pinaceae > Pseudotsuga > Pseudotsuga menziesii. The sequence goes on along the minus strand of LPNX010543506.1, from coordinate 75,331 downwards.
TTATTCAATATGTTTTTTCAGATATGGTTTACTTTTAATTATCACATTATATTATTAATATTTAATTTTTTTAATAAATATTTATAAAATTTATTAAGCATTTAGTCATGGCTCTTGTATTTATTTTTAATGAAATTATTCAATATGTTTTTTCAATATGGTTTACTTTTAGTTATCACTTTATATTATTAATATTTAATTTTTTTAATAAATATTTATAAAGTTTCAAACAACTAACGTTACTTAAGGACCGTAGGACCGTTTTAATAGTATACCTCGTTTATTTTACACTTAATTTAGACTATTACTAATATTTAAGTGCATAACATTCTATTACACTATTTATTTAAATGTTTCTTATTATATTATATTTATATTAAATATTTAATGAAAAGGTCAACTTATTCTCATCTCAATTTAATTATTCAATTATCGCCTAATATCTATTGATTATTTAAATACTAGCTTATTATATTTTATTTGTATTAATTATTAATCAAAGAGAACAAAAAAATTACAACACAATTTATATTTAATTATCACATTATTAACTAAAATGCCTTAGTAAAAACACCTCCAAGGTGAAAATGGAATTGGTGAACCAATGAGTAATGAGTAAACATTGTTAACACAAATAGCCCATAGAAATAAATTAATGAAACCCGTTGGTAAATGGTCTTCCAGAGAAGACTTGAACTTATGAGAGTAAACCATCTTAACCTTGTGAGAGTAAATTGACTTTATGTATAATAATTGACCTCCCCACTAAGTTATCCCTATATTCACGAATGCATATGATTTGCTCCTATCCCTATATCCATGAATGCATAATGATGTAAGCTATTTTATATCCATAAATCTCTAAGTTATCCGTATATTCATGAATGCATATGATTTGCTCCTATCTCTATATTCATATCCATTTTTCAGAAGAAAAAATCATGTCCTTGGTATTCGTGATGAATCAAAGAGCATGTTACATAACTGGTATAAGACCATACAAAACATCAGCATATGAGAACTGAACACAATACTGATCCGAACAACTGATCAATACTAGCCAGACCATGAAAGGTCAAAAAATCAGCAGGCAAGAATGAGAACAGAGGAGTTCTCCAAAAGGACATCAAGACATACATCCAAAGAGCACAAAGAGAGACCAGATGGATCGTCTAGAGAGGCCCTCAATCCCTGTCCAAAAGAGAAATCCAATGGAACAACCCCAAAATCACAGTGCCCAAAAAAAGAAAAGGAGACCAAGCTCCGGCACATAGCTCAAAAGAGCTTAAACTCCCCAAACTCAGTAACAGAATCGTCAAAAATCTCAGAAATATGACAAAGGCCTAAGTCCAAAACCAAGGCGTCTTTGGAGAAGCCATTTACACTCTGATTGTGCTCTTTGTATACATGTTGCAAGTCCAAGCTGAGGAAAATTGGCATCATTTATCTGATGGCCTCACACCAACTATCTAACTCAAGGCTAGCCAAAGCTACATTTCCAATTGCCCAGTTAATGACCACTAAGGAGTCACCAAAGATATGCAGGGAGGGAAGCCCCAGGGCTTTTGCCCAATGAAAAGGTGCCCATAAGGCCATCAATTCAGCCCTCATGTTGGTACTTGCACCACAACCCAACTTGATATGGAAAGAATGATTATTGTTGATAGCTAATAACACCCCAGCCCCCCCCCTTTCCTCTGCTGCAACACCATCAAAAAAGCCGAAAGGATATACCGGTACAGGTTTAGGGCCAATATTCCGAGCTTTTTTTTTTTTTTTTTTTTTTTTCGGAACTGGGAAGCTATGGATAAAATAGTCCACCTTATTGATAAGAGTGAAAGGAGTGATCCTTTTCTCCTTGAAAATGCCCTTATTACGTGCATTCCAAATGCACGAGAACACAAAATAAGGAGTGTAGCTGTGGGTAGAATTGTGAATCAGCCAAAAATCCAGAAACTCTATGATGGAACCAACAGAGACAAACATCTTGTAATGATAGATGTTCCCCAAAGCTGCAAAAATAAATTTTGTAAAGGCACAATCCACACATAATTGTTGAACAGAATCCTCTCCCAAGTGACATAACCCGCATCTACTAGGTCCATGCCAACCTCTGCCTACAAGATTGTCCCATGTCAATATTCGATTTTTTAATGCTAGCCAAACAAAACACTTGATCTTCAAAGGGAAGCTACAACGCCATAACCTTGCCATTATCTTATCCTCACTCGGAACCAGATGCGACTTTATAATCAAGTCATAGATAAGTGCTGTTGTGACCCTCCCATCCTTTTTGTTATGTGACCATAGCAAAGAGTCTGAAGCCTCAACCAGACGAATACCACTATACTCCAGACCCGAAATGTATGAATCCCATACATACCTCCATTCACCCCCCAGCTCCAAATCATTGACAGATAACCAATACGACTGAGAATACCCAAAGGGGTTCCGTGCATGCTGAAGAGTCGTAATCCCATAGTCACAGAGATAATTCCTTAAATCCTGTGAGAAATATGGCACGAGCTTGAACCAATGACTGGATCCATGCCAATAATTATAATATCCTATCCATTGCCCACCTTCCAGCTCAGGCACCTAGCAAGCCAAGGGAGAGTTTTTAAAAACCCATTCCAAATAATAGAGGTTCCTCTGGTCACAAAATGCTTATCCCCAAGCCAAGCATCCAACGGTTGCTCCTTTAGGTACTTTGTAGTGATGACAAGATGCCAAATGCTAGAACCCTTAAGGGCCATCCAAAGACTTCTGAGTTGTAAGGAGATGATGAACCAGAATAAATTTTTTATTCCCCAACCCCCACAAACAAGTAGCCTGGCCAAAGTCTGCCAATCCACCAGATGAAAACGAAATCTATTCCCACTACAGCCCCACAGAAAAGAGAAGATCAATTGTCTCATCTTATTAATTATAGATACCAGAATTGGAGCCAAGGAAAACCAATAGACGAGTAAGCTTGAAAGAACAACCCGAATGAGTACAATCCTTCCTCCCAGTGAAAGGAGCTTGAAATCCCAGTTTCCAATCCTTTTTTCAAACCTCTTCAGCAGCCAGTGCCAGTCCTTAATCTCATAGCCCAGAGGTTTGATAAAATACCCCAGATACTTGAACCCCATATGAATGGGTTCTGCTTTATAAGGAAAGAGAAGTCAAATGATATTTAAAACAATCTCCCCCAGCTCATTGAAGAGAAACCATGACTTGTCAATGTTGATACTCATACCCGAGGCTGAACAAAAGGTATCCAGAATTACCTCAAAATCCATCCACTCCTCCAAGGTACTGAGGCCAAATAACACTACATCATCCACGAAGAGAAGGTGAGTAAGGGCCAGGGAGGCTGAGATATTTATCCCCTTGATATTTCCACCAACCTTGACATCTTTTATGAGTAAGCTGAGACCTTCAATGACCAATATAAACAGTAAGGGAGACAGAGGATAGCCCTACCTTATACCTCTCGAAGTAGTGAAGAAACCCGAGGGCGAGCCATTGATGAGCAGAGCAAAGTTTGCTGAAGAGATAAAACCCATAATCCAGTTCACACCCATTAGAGGGATTCCAATATGAAGCAAAATTAGTCTCAAATATGTCCAGTTAACCCGATCAAAAGCTTTAACCAGATCCACCTTGAGAGCCAGTGCACATCTTTTTTTTTGTCTTTATAGAATGTAGAGCTTCCTGGGTGATTCCCACTGGTTCAATAATCTACCCATTTTTGAGGAAACCAAACTGTTCAAGCGAGATGTACTTATCCAAATAGGGCTTCAGTCTAAGAGCAATAATTCTAGATATCAGCTTGTAGGCTAGGTTGCAAAGGGAAATGGGCCTAAAGTCTGCAAAGGTGACATGTTTTTCTTTTTTAAGAATTAAAGAAATAAAGGTAGAATTTAGGGAGGAGACGACCTTCTAAGAATACTGCGAGGATTCCACAACAGCCAAGAGATCCCCACCAACCAAGTCAAAAAATCCCAGGAAAAATTCCACAGGCCAGCCATATGGGCCTGGGATTTTATCCTTTTTGAAAGAATTCAAGGCCCCCTCCACCTCACCCAGAGAGATCTCGGAACAAAAGATATCAACCTCTTCATTGGATATAAAGGCGGGGAAAAGCTTGACAACCTTTAGCTGATCCACAATATTAGTCTGGTCATCATCCTTAAAAATTTCAGAGAAGTGCTTAACTCCCAACACTTTTAACTGATCATCGCATTCTACCCATTCCATCTCTTCATTATGTAGAGCCCAAATTAAGTTGGAATTTCTGCGGGCCGAGGCAATAGAATGAAAGAACTTTGTATTTGCATCCCCGAGCTCATCCCACTTAACTCTTCTCTTTAACTGCCAAGTTAGCAACTCATGTGCAAATAAGTTATTCTTTCCGACTCTGAGGGACTTAAGCAACCTTGTATTTTCCAACGAAAGAATACCGGAAGGGCTAGCTGCAAGAAGATTACTAATTTCAACATCTATCCCGGCGATTCCTTTTTCATAAGCAAAGATCTATCCCTCGTCCAACTCTTTACCTTTGATTTTAAAAAGCACAACTTGTGAGCTAGGCTACACATACCATCCTGATCATGAGAAGTCTTCAAAGAGATCCAACAGTCCGATACCAGCTTAGAGAAACCCTCCTCCAAGAGCCAGGCTCGGTTAAATTTGAAAGGATAAACATGAGCAACAACCAAGGAATTCCATTCAAAACAAATGGGATAGTGATAAAAAATATCAGCAATGGTCGACCATACTCTATACCGGTGTAGAGAGGGAACAAGGGAGGCAAAGAACAAGAATATGTCAAGCCTCTTATTGATACCATCATCCCCAACCCTACCATTTCTCCATGTAGGCCCTGCACAAGGAGGAGCAAGGTCCACCAAGTTATAGTCAGAAATAAGTTGGGTCACAATAGGAGGCAAGAGGGTCCAGTCGAGCATTTTTTCCCCAAATCTCAGTCACATTGAGGGTAAAATTCAGGTCACCAACTAGGATAAGGCTAGGAAGTGACAGAAGGCCACCCACCACCACCCTACTCCAGTATGCATCACGATTAATCTAAGGCCCGTAACAGTTTAGTATGGAGAAGGTAGTAGGGGGTCCCTGAAACTTGGCTTTTACTAAAATCCCTGCTATTGTCTCAAAGGCCTTACAACGCACAGAGAGAGGATTCCAACCTGTCAAAATACCTCTTGAAAGGCCAACAACATCAAGCGCACAACACTCCCAACCGGCTAGAAGCTTGGAAAAAGCAAGGAGCACGAGAAAGTGGCTGCACATAGTTTCTTGAATCAAGATCATGTTCGGAGCAAGGGAAAGGAAGAGAGCATGGAGGGTTTTTTGTTTGGCTAACCCCCCGAAGCCACAAATACTGAGAGAGATGATCTTCATCACGAATCACCTTGGGTGGGTGACATTGCTCCAAGAACCCTTGGGATAGATCTTGCTTGACCTATAGCAACCTCTTTAATTCTAATAGACAATGACGTATAGGAAGGGGCGTCGAAATCCAGACTAGAGTCTGGCAGAGGTTTTTTTCTTGGCTTACGGATCATGACATTTTCAAAGCGAATTGAGTCGAGAGGGAGAGTAGACAAAGATAGAGGAGACTTCGCAGAAAAAATAGAGAGAGACTTCATGAGGGCAGGGTCTGAGAAGGCCAGAGAGGAGCAAGGACTAACAGGAGGATGTAGAGGAGGAGCAACAGGATCCCCAAGTAAGGGTGGGAAATCCTCTGGTGAGAAAAGTGGTGCTTCATCCCCCACTGGGGGCCCTCAGGATCCACAACCAGAGGAGGCATAGTGACCTGATGAGGCGAAGACACTGAGGGGCATGAGACAACTGAAGGCTTCGATATAGAAGCACAAGCCTCATGATGCAAGCTATCATATCCATGAATTCATAATGATGTAAGCTATCTTATATCCATAAATCTCCATGTCGGAAAGGATTTTACTTAATTATTTTTATGTTTCTTTCAAATATTTTAATACAACTATTCATTATATAATACAAGAGTCATTAGGTGTTAATGTCCCTAACATTGTCACTTGCTTTTGCGAAAAAGAGAACGAACAAATGCTTTGGCAAGAAATGTTAAGTACTTGATTAATATAAATGCTTTACAAAATTGGCTAGTTATTTATAACTGCGTCATTAATTTTTAAATACACACTTTTTATGGATGGGAAGGCATGCATTGAGTGGCCACTCTTTTCCCACCTTTCAATATCAAAGAGAAATTTATGGTTTCATATCACATAAACTAAATCACACTAGAACTTTACTAGACCTTTTTATTTGTCATCATTCAAAATTTCTATGTACTCTTTGTTTGCATTCATCTCTATTTTTTGTCATCTTTGTTTGCATTTGCTTATGAATGGAATGATCTAGAACAACGATATCTTTCAATAATCTACACATCTTTCACTTATCCCCATAGAAGCCAATTGCCAGTAAGGATAGTTGATTCAAGGATTTAAAATCAAATTTGATATCGATACATTGGTTTTATGTAGCATTGTGTACAATTCAATTGCAAAGATACATAATATGCTCTTTTGGAAGATGGATCTTCTCTACAAAGCTCAATTTCTGTTTATTAGACACAATATTCGTAACTTGAAATAGAGAGGCCTCTAAATCCTTGCTTGATGTAGACTTTCACTTAATGCAGACTCTAAATTGGATTATTTTACATCACTTGATGGAGACTTTTCTTACTTGATTTCGTGTACCGAAATTTTTCTTTGTTCCCTATTGAAGATGCATATACCTTGTTGATAAGCCATGTTTCAACTGTCTCTCTCAGCTCCTGTTGTTCCTTTACTTTCAATGCATGAAAGTGATCCCTCAATGAGACACTACTATAGTTGCTGTGAAATTTTCAAAATGGCTTCTACAATGCTATAAGCAACCCAAAAAGATATGAATCCCCACTTAGCACCACAACTCTCTCTTGAAACATTATTTTTGCTCAAAGACACTTCAAAGCCCACATGGAATAATTTATCATGTCCTTATTCGAAGCCGACTTTAGCAAATAACCATCAGATTCTCTTGACCTCAAAATGGTTTCCTCCTTGAAATCCAAATCTACCTTCAAGATTCTAATTGCTGTAATATTCTACATACTGTTGAATTTAACAGAAGATTGTAGTATAATTTATTTGCAGATGATTTCATGAAAAACCTAAGAACTACCTCATATGAACCCGAATTCCGTAATCAACCTATAAAATGGTTGATTACACTTAACTTCATATAGAAAGGTAAAAGGAAACTTGCTAAGGATTACCATAACATAAGCCGATTCTTTTCAAAGATAATATATGTTTTTCTTGCTTTGAGCTAATTGTTATGCTGCAACATATATACAACTCTGTACGAAAGATTCCTCTTTAGAGGATTTCCACTGAAATTGTAGAAGATTGTAGTTGCCCAAAATTGTTTTCTTATAATAACTTGCATATTTCATGGAACAAAACAACTTCCATTTAAAATAATTTACAAATTACTTCATGTGAAACTAAAATTTGAACAAATATTTAAAGACCTTACTATCCTAAAGCCAATTCTAATGAAAATACTAAAGGTTCTCTTTTTCAAATTGATTTCCATCAAACTTTAAATAATTTGGCTTTTGGGCATTCGATTTGACCAAGAGATTTAAGGGATGACCCCATGAGAGATAAGCACATTAAATATTATCTCGCTTAAACCCGATTTAGCGAATAATCCACCCATTCTAACAACGATATTTATTACTTCCTCTCCATTTTCATAATCTAGTAAAAATAGATTTCCTTGCCGAGCACAAAAATATTGTTGACCTTTAGGACTTAACGTACCTTGTTACAAACTATGAAAGTTTTGTACTAAAGAACTTGGAAATACATTAAATATTAGTTCACAACACTTAGTTTGGGCCTGGATCAAACTGTGTTAAACCAACTAATTTGTTGCTAGCTTGAAAACTTACTCAAATAGACTGAAAACAATTAAACATCGGACTCAAAGAAAACACAGACACCCTCGCTACACCAAGAATATGACATGACATCACTGACCTTACCTTGACCAATAGAATGAGACAAAAATAAATTAGACAAAAGACACTCTACAATATATCAAGTGTCTAACACACGGGCAAAAACCAAAGAAAAATGCACATTCATATTCAAAATGTGCAACTTACAAAGCTTGATTTCTCGTATTGAACTTCTTTTTCTCCACTAATTTTGTAAATATTTCATTTTCCTGATAAAAACAAATACTACATGGGAGGATATCCTACCATTTCTTTACACGATACATTCAACTGCTACCATACAACTGAGCAAAAACAACCCTATATCACAAATACTTAGAATTTAACTTTCATTTCCATAAAAAATATTTTTTTAACCTTCTATGATGGGATAGAGGGATATTAGGGGCAATGAGGACTTCAATTTTGATCCCTCCCTGAGATATGAACCAATGTTTTAGATTGTTGTCATAGAACTTAAAATAGGATGCTATAATGGATAACATACCCATTATCACGAGAAACATGTCCTAATTCCCAATGCCAGAAATGGGATGAATGGATTCTCGAGTAACTCAAGATAAAGGTACACTTGGAATCAACGCTAGCCACATGATCTCATTGAAACTTCAAATCGACGATCTCATCTTATATGTTTAATATGTTGGAAGATTAGTTGACACATAGACTCAAATATAGACTAGCGAGGCTGCTCTTCATTGTAGATATTGGGACTCAGAGCAGCTTTATTAGTGTGCCCAAATTCCTTAAATCGACCAAGCAAAGTGTCAATATTTTCCCCATGTAGATATGTAGCTTAAGGATGGGATCAGATCTTTCACAATACCTCTAAAAATAATTCAAACAACTCATTCAGCAGTGAGGGCGACCTTAAAAAATAGTTTTCCTCTTATAGAGAATTTAGGATCAACACAGTATTTGGCCAAATATCGAATGCAGTTCATATATTTCGCTCTATGAACATGATTGGATGAAAAGGATTCACACTGGGGCTGTGTTTGAGATACAACATGAAAATACACAGCTGGGATTGAGATTTCCCTTCAAAGTTGATTAGGCCTTGTTTCTTTCCCTCTAGTCTTGAGGTATCATAAGATGAATTGGCCATTTTCTTGGACCTTTCATGGGACTGATTACGATATTCAGCTAGCTATACAAAATGGCTGATGTTCTTACCCTTCTCTGCCATGAGAAGGATGAGCAACAGAGGATTTAAAAAAAGAGAGAGAACATAAATGCTTAGGTTGAGTAGTCATTTTGTAGCAGAAGTATAAAGGATGGACAAGGCCGCCGAGACAACAAGATTGAAGAAATGAAATATGCAGTTACAAGAAAAATTGACTGGCATAGGAAGTCAAAATGTTGAGTGTGCCAATTCCAACTAGAAATCCAAGGAAATTCCAATTGAAAATTCTATCCTCAATGGATGAGAGAATAAGAAACACATATAAGATGATGCTGGCTTGGCATAAACCCCATTTTTTTTAAATTTTTTTTTTGGAAAACCAAAAAATAACAAGCATTGAGACCAAATCAAAGGAATACAAAACAAAACACAAGAACATAATTTAGCAATCCAAATTTCTTGGTTCAGTGGGATGTGGAAGTTATGCTAAAGGTTGCCACTGTTCTAATGGGAGGAAATCAATGCACTGGTCCCATCCCTCGACATAAACTGGTAGAACAAAACCACACACCAACAACAAGCTTAAATTTAGAATCTTTCTGGTTTCCAAAAATCTAGACTCTATTTCTCATCAACTTGGAATCCCGCTTTCCCTTGTCAAGCCCCTACCATACATAATGGAGCAAGCTATTACCACATGAATCAGTGGTGGATGAACTGTAGCAAATATGGGTGCCTTCTTCTATGGAAATAGCCTCCTTTTCTCAGCATACAACTACTGTATAATCTATGTGGGGCGTTTTTTACTTCGCATATGCCCATAGGCCCGTTCTCTTGGAGTGTGTAGCGTTTTTTGTCGGCATTCACGCTTGCATCATGTTGCCTTTGTTCGTGCAATAAGAACCTGTAATGGCTCATTCTGCCACCAACTGATTGTATCATGCCCATTGTTTGGTGAACGATCCTTTAGGGTTTCAAGGATCTATGATCCAACCCATGATATAGCTCGATAGACATGGGCTTGCATAAGTATGGAAACACAGGTATCTTTGGATTTGTGGACACAGGGATGTGAAGTCGAAGAGAATACAGAGGTAAAGGGGATGACAATGCTTGGATGGTTGATATTTGAAGAATAATATTTACATCGATTGACCTCTACGAACATCGGCTGCAATCATCGTGGTTTCTAGCAAGTCTTAATGTGTCTTTTCCACCTTATCCCTTATAAGGTTCTCAGAACGAGTCTTTGACCATCATGCTCTATCTGTCAAATGTTGGCCTCAAATACATTTTGGAATTAGGGTTGGATGTCATTCCCTACTGTCCTTGGTGAATCTCTGTGTGTTTGGGTGTTATTCTTCCTGTATGTGTTTTCTTGTAGTGAGTGCATACTATGTGGTGTCTTGGCTATAGAGCGTTCTATTTCACTATAATGTTGCATTGTGCATGCCATGGTTTCATTGTTCTGATAAAAATTTGTTCTAATATTATGCACTCAAAAACTTTGGTTAGGAGTTGCAGACCTAATTAATGTGATTGGTGTGAACAGGACTGGAGAAAATTTCTCATAAATGTGAGATGATGTCAACACATCGCCACATCCTGGGCACCATTCCTCAAGCTTGACATCACATCATACCAACCAATCACAATTAAGAAAACTGATTTATAAGAAAATTCTATTAAATAAATAATTCTAAAGCTTAACTTTTACTTTAGCTCCAATGAAAAATCAACCCTATATGGATAAACTAACACACCTGAGCGATCCATATATATCCCTGTCGAGGACATAACATTGAAAGTGTTTATATATTGAGGAGTTTATTAATATTCATATCATACAATTTGAAGCTTTTATATATATATTTTTGTATTCTATATTTATATTTTATTTATTTCAGATTCATTTAAGGTAGTGAGGTTTTTCATAAATACATTGTTACAAATGACATAATGTTATGTGTGAAATTTAATTAATTTTTGAAACACATATCTAGAGATTATTTTTCAAATAACTTAAATATAAAATTATTTATTTAGAAACATAATTTTTTATTTCAACAATAAGAAATGGATTATTGTTATTATATCATTTGCAACAAAAAAATGAGTTATTATTATCAGTGAGAGTCCTCAACCAACATAAATAACAAAAAACTAGATGAATGGAGTGGTTTGTGAGATTTTGGCCATTTTATCCATATTTGATAAGAAATTTCAAATGTTTCCCATGTAAATGATACATTAGTAATAGTTTTCTTTTGTGGAACAATGAGAATGTGTAGATTTATAATAGTATGTCTATATATGGTAACTCATTCTAGGGAATCCACTACACAAGTGGGAATTTATGTTTTGAGATATTATGTATTTTAAATAAATTTTATGTTATCTCATGGTTATTATTCAATTTAGTTTATGCATTGTTAGTACTTGCAAATGATAATTAAACCTAAGAATGAGAGATGAAAGATCTATGATATTATGTATTTTAAATAAATTTTATGTTATCTCATGGTCATTATTCAATTTAGTTTATGCATTGTTAGTACTTGCAAATGATAATTAAACCTAAGAATGAGAGATGAAAGATCTATATTATGGTCTATTTGTTAGAATAGTTTGAAATATTTTGTTTCATGTAGGAAATATTTGGATTCTCTGATGTTGTAATATTGAATCACATTCCCAACACAAAATTCATGCATAGTAATAGTAGCTTTGTCCTAGTTTTATAATTGAGATTTTGTAAAGTTGGTATTACCATTGAGATTTTGTAAAGTTCGGAGATTCCATTTTCATTGGTTGTTATGTCACATAAATGAAGATTTAGAGTTTTCTAGTGGATAACATAGACTCTTTGAATATCTTCCAGTATGATCTATTATGTCTTAACTAAGGCTTTGAACTTTGAATTCTATCACATATCAACTTATTTAGAAGAACCATATGAACAAATTCTATGTTGTGATTTAACGTTCTACAAAGACTCTTGAAAGTTGCAAACTTGTCAATATTGCCATCAATAAGAATACACCTTGTTAATATTTCATAATGGTTGAAGCTAACAACTCTCCATACTCGTTTATGTAGGCTTTATCCTCACAAAATTATTAATGTTAGAAGAGAAAATATGCTCACATTGAAACAAATAAATGTCCTTTCATGCTTTTAAAAACATTTATAGAGTGAATATGGCTGCTTTAGTGCCAGCCACAGTTCTACTAGTATATTTGGTGGGATATGTTTGGTTTGGGGCATCCTTAAGCTATTTGAATGCAATGATTTTGCTTAAAGAAATAGTATATAATGAAACTTTAACTATGAACATTTGACTGTGTGCATGCATGGTTGTTGGCCGTGACTTGAAGGGTAAAACAATCATGTTGTTAGTGTCATAGGAGACAAAGCCATGATAGTTAGGCAAACCTTTGAAGCCATGAACAATGTTGGATATTTGGATTCCAACATGATAGCTAGAATCATGTTGGCTTGTGAAGGATTGAATCCTTGTTGTACTAGATATTTTTTTTTGTAGAGGGCTTATGATCAGGTTATATTTACTAAAATAGGACACAATTGTTTTTCCTCTCTGAGTTATACTTTACAGGCCTTTGAAACATACTGCAAGTGGCTTACCTTTATGGATGTTTGGTAGGTTAGACATGATTTAGACCTATATAACTTTCCCTTGATGTAAACCGATTTATAAATATTCCCCTTAATCAACACACGTATGTTTCGATGTCAATGAATTTTACAACTTAATATTTTTAGTGTAGTCAATGAATTTTACAACTTCGTATTTTTGGTGTAATCATGGTTTTTGCGATTATACAATAAAGTGCTAATGTTATGACCCGTTATGACCCTATACATAATGGGGAAGTTGTCGTAGATGAGTAAGTAGTACTCTAAAACAATATAAGATTTTTTTGGAAAGAAAACAACACAACTATAGTTAATGCAACCTATATACATATAAACATAAGCACCTCCACAATGTCTTTCAACCATTGTAAACAAAAGGTAAGGCCTTCAAGGTTCTTACGTTGTCCTCAACCATAATTGTAGCACCCGCAAGATGAGCCTTTGGCTAATTAGTTAGTGGGATTTCGTTTCAACAAAGTTGATTGAAGAGGGTAAGTTATCTCCTTTTTTTTTAATTTGAGAAAGATTGGGATTGGGATTGGGATTGGGATTAGGTTATGTAAATAAATTTTTCGTCGTGATGCATTATGTGGATTTCTCAATACAATTCGATAGACACATTATCAACATAAAAACAAAAATTCATTTTTTCACTAGTATAATAATTTATTTAATGATGTGTATTTAAATATAATTTTTCTTTGAAATTTATAATTTTTAATATAGTATAGTTACTTAAACTTAAATTTAATTTAGATATTTGTAATGTAATTTTTATTTCTTTTTAATAAACTTTAATGTTGTTTTTCATATCATATAAAATGTCGAGAGACTGTTTCTTCTGGCTCTTTGTTTAAAATACTTGGTTCTCAAACTTCATTCGAGTTATAATTGAAAATATTTTATGGAGAAATTTGTAGCACAAATAATATTACACAGAGTTAAATCACAATATTGATTAAATATTAGAAACAAGAAAATAGGTTATTTGCTAACTTATACTAACATATATTTTAAAAACATCATCAATATTTAATGCCAATTTATTGTAAAATAATCCACTTTTACTAACATTTTTTTCCACACAAGCTATTTCATCCCATAATTGTAAAAACACTTCTAAACTTGTAATGTCTTGAAAATTAAATTTATAGCGTTTAGTTTTGGCTGAGAATTCGCAGTGATTGCTAATGGCATCTTGTGGAGAATTTGCGGTAAGTAAAGGTATATTGTCGACGTTTTGAGCCATCCTTGACAATATACCTTTACTTACCGAAGATTCTCCACAAGATGCCATTATAACGTTTATCAGTATTGTCCATAAATACATGATCAAAATAAGCAATAGATTATTTTTAAAAATTATGAAATCTTGTCAACATTGCTTAACCTTTTTTTTTATTGAAACCCTTGGATCTAGAGTATCTATTGCTTTAACTATTTTCTATGTCACATGGTAGCATATAAAGAATATGAGCTAGAGGATTTGTTCTTTTAACTTATAAGATACAACAAAAGTTGTAACATTGTTACTATCTAAGATCAACATAAATTCTAAAAAGAAGATTAGTATTTGATGTCAATTGCTACTTTTTTCAAAACAAAATATTTGCAATAATGATTTTAAAAATTTATGGAATCTTGTCAACATTACCTTAATTCATTTTGTAAGTTATTATAATTTTAATAAGATAAAACATTACAAGAATTGTTTTTAGAAAGGATTAACAATTATACTTACTTGAGTTAAAGTGGATGATTGGTATCATATGCTAATTTATTAAAATTCAAATATATATTGATTAAGTTTCATCCTTATAACTAAACTAGCATTTGCACCAGGAGGTGCAAAGGAACGCCAAGAGGAACAATCCAAATCAGAATATATCACAAGTTTATTGAACTTAACACTTTTACAAAATAACAAGTATGAGATATCTTGCTTTTCAAAACGAGAGCAATGCCAACTGATCTTAACAATGAACAACACACAGTAGTTTGGCATTGCATGGCAGAAACTAAACTCGTAATAAACAAGACTCCAATGTGTTGTTATAATTGAATGGCGTCGCAACTATAAAAACTAAAAACATGTTTGATACGAATCAAAGTATGAAATGAACAATATTAATCCAATGTAGGATTCAACAAAAAAAGATGGTGTTGGAAACATTTCAGGCCAACATAAGGAGTTCATGTACATGAAGATTGAATCCTCATGCTCTGAAATGGCAATGACCCTTTCCCTTTTGCAAATTGTATAGTTAATTTTTTGAATCCTTTGGTTTGAGAAATTGTTGTAGCTGACTTGGTGATAGATGTGCATAGTTGATTGGAGTAACTGCACAAGAAACACATAATGATCAAAGCAAACACATGTGAAGAAATTCCAGTTGTTATTTGATACCCGAAGAGAAAGAAATCCTATTAGAATTGCAAGTAAACATCAAAACATAAAATGAATATGAAATACTTGAACATCGTTTGTTCTTGGAATAAAAAAAATGTGATTTTACAAAAAGAAAAAGTAATTACTCTCATAATGAAAAATGACAACAATGAAGGTGAATTTAATGACAACAACAACAACAAATAAAACCATGAATAAAATAAAAACACAATATGTAATTAAGAAAAAAAAATAGAAGAAGGAAAAAAAACTGAAGGTCCAAATCATAAACTATTACATATGTTTTGAAAAAAATCATAAGCTGGATTATATAGCTTGATGTGTTGGGGTTGGCGATGAGACACCTTGTATTAACTATTAAGACATAGCAAATTATGTCATATCACCACCCATACCTGTCATGCTGTACATCAATTCTCCAAATTCCAACTCTCTCTTTAACCCCAACAATTTATTACGAGTGCTAATACAGAGGAAAAATAAAAATTGAGAATCGTTCCACATGAATCCATGCAGAGGGACGTGTGTATATGTTTGCCATGTTAATGAGTTGTTCCGGTTTTAATTGCTGGAGTAAAGTCTGTTGGAAACAACAATTATGAACAACCTACACAATTAAACTCTCAAATTGAAAGTAGACATATAGCAATTCAAACCAACAATAAATCCATTGTCAAATATCTACAAGATAATTTATTTTTGTTTTAAGACCATTAAAGGGATTGAGAAGACCTTTGTAGTAGGTAAATTCCAACAATGACCAAGTTCATCTTTAGGAAGGAAACTGCTAGAGTCTAAATAAGTAGAAGCCCATTTGGACATAGGCCTTGGCCTTTCTAGAGTAGATGATGGAATATCTTCAATATTATTCAATTGCACAGTTGCAGAAGCATAGGAGGTGCAATCAATATAGAAGAAGAGAATTTAGGAGAGTCAATAAGAGTTTGACCATCAATGTCCATCTGAATTGTCATTGTACTATCAATCATTTGATGTTTTTTCAGTTAAAAGGAATGAGATAAAGAAACATGACAAGAAAGATGCAATGTAAACTGGGAACCCTATTACCAAGACAATACTCAGTTGAACATATAAGTACTCGGTTGTTAAAAGGATTTCGATGTTACATTGTTGCAAACTGTTGAACACTAATATCACCTCATATATTAAGATGGTCACAAGATGATGACACAATGAGGTACATAAATGAGGCCTAAATATGAACCTAAGCTTCTATTTATATTTTGGGATCGCTTGACCTAGTAAACATGATGATAGTTAGACACCTTGCCCCTTATTCTTCTCAAAATTATGACACATCTCCAAATAAAGGGGTTTTATTGCAATAAAAGAGGTATCTATAGCCAACAACACCATACTTTCAAAGTCCCTTAATATATAAACCCTCTCTTGGCATGAAGTTGTCTTGATTGATTCAATGTAATTGGAATTGAGTATCATGTACAAAGCAATCAATTGTTTTTAACTCGGGATAAAACATCCATATAGAAAACACAATAACAACAACCCAACATGATCACAGTGAAAATAGCTGTCTATCACATGTTAGATGTGAATGCAATAAAAGGAAAGATACCATGAGTTAAAAAAAAAAAAAACTTTTAATTAAAGCATGGAATTTAGCCTAACAATGGAGACACAAATAACTAAAAGAGAATAACAATAAATGAGAAAATTGATGTTTGTAGGTTGCATAGGCATTGAGCAAATTGCAGCAAGCATAAAAAATACAAAATAAATTCATATTTGTTTTTCAATTTTAAAAAATAAAAACCAAGAGCAACATCAACTAAGCACATTGGGACACAAATATGGAAAAAACTACTTAACGATACAACAAAGTCAATACTAAATCCGAAGTCACGAGCCATCTACAATGATTGATCTATCAGTGACATATCTATTCTCTCTACCCCTTTTATAGGAAAAGGTAACGACTCATCCTCTCATAGGAAATGCCCGTGCCCAACCCCTAGAGATAGATGGCCATCTGTGAGTGTTTGACTCTATGTGGAAGGTGGCGTTGAGGTTGGTACATCAACGTCCTCATTCTTAGTCTCCTCCTTCCCCACTAGCGGTTGTGGGGCGTTGTCCCCTATCCCTTGCCCTTGCTTCTCCTTGTGTAACCACTTAGGTACGGTTTCCATAACAGGCATGTATATATATCCATTAAACGCCAAATATGCAAAGTTTTCTCGTGCATATAGCATGTAATGGGTGAATATATAAAAATGGCACTAAGTGTGGTACATAATTGAAATAAAACACATGAACATCAAGTCTCTAATGGCCTCTATATTCCAAAAAATATGGTGCTACAACAAATAACTATATATGGTCAAAACCATCCCCTTTATTGGGACCCTTATCATCAGTAGCATTGTCTAAGTCCTTATTTGGCCTCTGCCTCATTCATTGAGGGACATTAATACTAGTGCTTGGTGCTGCTTATGTATCCAAGTCCATTCACTTTGTTGTTGCTCAAGTCAATATCTTCCGGTTTTGGTGAAATTGGCTAATCTAAGTGTTAAAATGAGACAGAACGGTTAACATGCCTAATTGGTGGTTTGAGTTTGAGTGAAGGCCACATTTTTACCAAGGTCATAGTAGATGAGTTCAACAGTGAAAACCACCTACAATGTGTTACATAGAAGGCTTAGTGCTCCTGAGTAGATGCTAATCCCATACTCTCATACATCATGGAATCCACTCTTGAAATTTTGCAATCACACAAATCCTAAAACACTAAAATACTGAATATTGTTAAATCTACTGAATTCTATATGAGATAAGAAGTTCTTCTTTTTTCATATGAATTTCACAATATCTTATACTACATATGTTTGGTGGTAGAAAATGCCATTACATAAGCATCCATGACAAGATGTTGTAACAGTTTGGTTGTTAAACATGATAATGGCTTCATTATCTATACTTTTATGACAGAGTTCCATTTGCATTGGTAACTACATCAACTGCACACATGGCATTACAAGAATCATCATCTTTCCTTTAATTGACTTTTCTTGACAATTCAATATTGCTAGTTATGGCTTCTAAAAGAAAATAAATTAAAAAAGTGACCCCAAAAAATAAAATTTGTGCCTATATTGGTTCCTTTTCCTTAAAATTGATGGGTTTTTATTTTTTATTTTTTTACCTGGATAGTTGATTGTTTGTGTTGGCCTTCAACTCATGTTTTTCTGCCATTTTTTCAATGATGCAACTGGATACTCATTCTCAAGAGGCTCTACACATAACGCATGAGCCAAATTGACAAAGATAAATAAGACAATACAAAAGTTTTCTAACGTATTGATCATGAACCTTGAACTTATTCTTCCTACCCTACTCTACAAGAGGTAAAAACTGAGATAATATCAAATAACAGGTAAAGCCACTTAATCATCTTAGCCATTACTTAAGATCTACCCTTGTGTTCGGTGGTGAACCAAAACAAGGACAATTTAGCTGCTTCCAAATTCCTGCTGGAATGTCTGATATTGTAGTGCTAAACGATAAGGTTGACCCCTGATCACCATCGATTTCTAGATAGGACCAATAAGAATTTATATCTGGAATATGAACATGACAGTGCACCATCAACCAACCATCTATCACTAGGACCTGCACATAATGTCAAAACATCCTCCCATGGATGAATCAAAGTTTCCTATGATTTTTCTCTCTTTCTGCTATAAAATTCCTCTGGTATAAGATTAAGAAACAAAGGAGGATGTTTTGACATTATGTACAGGGCCCAGTTTTGAATGTTTGGCAGTACCAGAGCAAATATTCAGACAAGCTACAATATTTCTATGCCATTAAGACTGCCTTTAAGGCTCTACATGTTAAGGGCATAGACATTAAGATGTGGATTTTTTTGAATGTTTGGCAATGCTAGAGCAAATCTGCTAACAAGCTTGAATATTTGTTTGCCATTAAGAATGCCTCTACATGTTAAGGGAATAGACCAATCAGATGTGGAAAAACATGGCAGAATGCACCTTAGGGTTTTTTCTCCCAACTTTTATGGATGAAACAAGATTCCACTGTTCAAAAGATGACTATGTTGCTGCTTGAAAATTGTAATCTCCAACTAGTTTTACATTTGTTTTATGCATGGTAAGAGCAGTAGTTGAAATTGTCAATGGCAGAATTCGCTCACTTTCTTGTTCTTTCCATCTGTATGACATCATCTCATGATGACACTACACCTCATGGTGTAACCATTCCCCCCCCCCCTGCTGAAATCATATGGATGTGGATCAATAAAGTAAAATTTGCATAACATACTTCAACATTTTTTTTTACTTTTGGCTGTCCAAAACCAAGTGAAATAAACTCTGTATTGTTCTCTACAGGCAGCATGAGTTTGCATTGGAGTTTGATTGGAAAATCTAGGTGCAAATCTATATCTTCAGTCATCAATCTCTCACTATCAATGTTATAAGTGGGATCTCCTTAGATAAATCAACAATCAAGCAAAATAGACCTATACCATTATTTGGTGCCATCACAAGATTCTTCTTCTGGAACAAGAGGTGGTACATCATCATCAATAATCTTCATCACACCTGCCATATGGATCTGCAATATCATATACAAATGGCTCTTTTGATGACATAGAGGGATGGTCATCTACTATGCAATCCTCCTGATAGTCATCTCTATGCCACTCATTAATCGATCCACAACCCTTTTTTTCCATGAAAACAACAAATGCCTTCCATGTTTCAACTTTATCTTTAATTTCAACCAATAAGACATTTTGAGGGGTTATTATGAAATGCAAGCATCAAAGCATCTATTTTCTTTCCCTTTTCATGGAAAGCATCAAATGTATAATGGACAATGGACTTCATGAGGTTCATTAATCACTAATACATTTGGGTGTATTTTTCCATGAAATATTTACATGTTTTGAACATTCGTGGATTAATACTTCATTTAAAAAAAAAATCATGGTGGAAAAATTGTGGCAATATCGATGTTTTTAATTTTCAAGGAACTTTCGTCTCTATATTGACGATATATGGCTATATTTGCACACCCTCCAAACCAATGTTTTCATTTTTAACACTCATGCGCCCTCTTTTATTGTTCACGCACACGCTTCTTCTTATTCCTACCACACCAGTAGTAGGACTATAAAACCTCGTTCAAATTAGACTCATAATTATCAATATTGTCCATTGAATAGAGAATTCTGGTGAAGCACCGGAAGACATAAGCCGCTTCCGCCAATGAACCACCAGTCAATAGCATTGCACAAATAGACGTGGCTAATGTAATAAGTAGACAAAGGGCGTCTAGTTTAGATGGTTTTTGTTTCGAAACCATGAAAACATAGCCATGATTGCAGTCCCCACTAAAGCAATCGTGGCCGTCCCTATGAATTTATAACATTTGCGCATATTTGCTTAAGTAGTTCCCCAGCTTTCAACGGCTCTTGGCTGTTTATGCGTGGGTCAACTCATGCATTTTCAACATATTTGCTATAGTTGCGACAAGGTTCTTGGTGATTGATTGAGCGTGGATTGAGCCTGGATTTCTTTATCAACCATATCCAAAATTAGAGAGATCAGTCATACTCTGCAACAATCATTCCGCTGTAAATTCATAAAAGGTAAGCATGATCCTTTTTTGGGGGATACAAACTAACATTGAGGCTCAAAATAACAGTTGTATTCTTCGGGTCATGTACGTGACGAATGAATTTAACAACCCTACAACTCCCTCCTTTTATTTAAACCAGAGTAATTGCAACAAGAGGGTCTAGTCAACAATGACTCTAGCCAATTCTTTTTTTTTTATAGACTCGATGCTCCACTAAGCTATTGTCTATTGACACAATGTTAATCAGTTTCCACAGTAGAAGGACAACTTTCATTTGGACCATTTGGGCCACCTAGTGTTCTAATGCCCAAACTATCAAGGTCTCCTTGTGAGTAAATCAAAGGCCATTGCACAACAATTGTTGGCATCAATGAAAAATTTAGTATGTTAGACACAATGCTCACTGAGAGGTGGGGGGGGGGGTGAATCAGTGAGCTAAGGCTTCAACTCAATTTCAACTTTTTCTACCAATCTTATATCATTATTTCACAATTGCTTCAACAACATATTTATCAAAGAACAATATCAACTAGGCACATGTCATTCATCAATTAAACACATCACTATCAAGACATTGCACAATGGATACAATATATAGTTTCGTAATTTTTATATAAGTGGGGAAATCAATCTCCAATATGGGCTACAACCCATAAGGTGGCACCACCCACCAGAATGGTTCAGTTAGCTACAACTGACTAGGATGCTACAACATCCAAACAAGCTTCAACTTGTTAAAATACTAATAAGTCTTTCCCCAGCTCCACCCAAAATCCCTATACAAATTTCAGATTACAAATTACAATTGATACATCAAACTCTTCCAAATTAAGTTTGCCATAGGCACACACATCAAAAATACCAATCAACAAGTCATTCAACATACAACATACTGTAGCCCTGTCTCAACTCTGTCCATACACCATTAGTATCTTGTCTTCAGTACTGTCCACATCAGCATATAGGATTCCAAACATTTTAATTTAACACTTAGACAAAATTGTTTTTAACTTGTAAAAACAAATTTTCTTCTACTTTGGCAGATTTATTTCTCCCTCATGTGATCACCATAAGGAAACCTGCAAGCATGGATAGATAGCCATTTCAACAATCAACAAGACCATATCACAAGATAAATATGTTGATACACACACAACCTCTGGCAAGCATTTCAAAATAGCTTCTCAACCTCTTTTGAACATCAAAACACATTTCTTCCCATTTTGGCAGACTCCTATTTCACACGTGTGAACACTCTATGGAGACCTGGAGTCATGAGTAGATGGACAACTTACCAAAGAATGGATCCATGACATTTGATAAATTTACTTGCAAAAAGACAACCCTTGGCGGGCATTTCCAACTGACCTCTCAAACTCCTGTTTTTAACAATTGGTCAATTTTCTATTGTTCTCACTATGCAAAATATTATTTTTCCTATTTTTGGCAGATTGATATTTTGCATATGAGACCATCATAAGACAAGCTGAAGGTATGGCTGGATAGTCAGTTCACCAAGGAAAATGCCTATGCTACATGATGAATTTTATCATCAAAATAACCTCTCCTTGAGGGCATTTCAAAATTCCTTTTTCAATTTCTTGAATCTAACACAACCAATTTTCTTGTGTTCTTAAAATGCAAAATAATATTTTTCTTACTTTTGGTAGATTTATATCTTTGTCATAAAACACTCCACGGGATAACTGAGACCATGGTTAGATGCACCCATCAACAAGCTATAGCCTAACACTTTCATAGTATTTTTCTCATCATCCTATGAGATAGGGCAGGCATTTCCCCGAGGCCATTGAGGCAGTTTTGCCAGTATGGGAATAGTGCAAAATTGCCTGAAACTTTGTTTTGGCAGACCATTATCTTTTTCATCAAACATCTTCTTTGAGAACTGAGACCATGGTGAGATAGCCTCTTCAACAAGCTGTAGGATGATAGCTTCATATAATTTTTATCATACACCTATAAGGTACGACGGGCATTTTCCCAAGGCCACATGAGCCATTTTTTCCAACACGGACAATTTTCTAAGTCTAGTCCAACCTCCCTAAAACATTGTTTTGGCAGGTTCATAACTTCTTCCTCAACTATTTCCAAGACAATCTGAAGACATGGTCAGGTAGTCCAAATATCAATCTACAAGACCCCTATATGATGTGGGCATTTTATTCAACACACAATTTGTGGCGGGCATTTTCTTAAGGCTACCCAAGCCAGTTTTCCAACACAGGTCATTTTTAGGACTTTCTCCAAACTTTATTCTGAAACCTCATTTTGGCAGATTCATAACTTTTTCTTCAGACATGCTTAAGGAGAAATAATACCATGGTTAGGTAGAAAGACCAACACATTACAAGACCACCATGTGATGCAAGAATTTACTCTAACCCATAATTTAGGGTGGGCATCTTTCTGAGGCTACTTAGCCATTTTTGCTTGCTCTGGCACAAACCCATGTTTTGGAAGGCCCATAACTTCTCCCCCAGGCACTTTCAGGACAAATTGAAGACATGGTCAGGTAGGAAAAACAACAATCTATAGGACCCCCATGTGGAACGGGAATTTATATTCTCCTATAAATTATGGCATGCATTTCCCTAAGGCAATTTTTACTAATTTCCCCATACTTAGTCATTTTCCTATTTTTCACCAAATTACCATATTTTTCCAAAATGATTGTCATTAATGTTATCATCAATGACAATCCTATTCATCATTGTCTTCATGTTTTATTTATAGA
>LPNX010543506.1:39350-49703 GCA_001517045.1 Pseudotsuga menziesii | reverse complement strand
AAATATCATGCATTATTTTAAATGGTAATTCTAATTCACTACACTAATTCATATATCTTGTAGGTCTTCAAACAAAGGGTAAATTTGCATGTCCAACTTGTGATCCCAGGATAAAATATCATCGTTCAAGGAGTTTAGCAAATGAAGTGTTTGATGGGTATAGGCACTTTCTACCTAAGAACCATAGTTATCGAACTACAAACAAAGAAAAATTCAATGGTAAAGAAGAGAATGGAAAAAAACCACGAAGAATGACACCTCACCTATTGACCTTGGAATATAATAGAAATCGTCAAGGTATGCCAAATTATTTATGTATTGTTGGAATATTGATCAATGACTTAGCCAAATTTCTGAATATGCAAAACAATATTTTTCCTACTTTGGCAGATTGATTTCTTGCACATGTGACCATAATAAGGAAAATTGAAAGCATGGGTGGATAACAACTTCAACAAGGAACAGATCTATGTCACCCTATAAATTTTATTAGCACAAGGACATTGTTGAGTATGGTTGTCATTGATGTCAAAGGAGGTCATTAATGACAAAAGAAGTGTTGATATGGCATGTGTGATGAGGTTGAAAAACACATGTTGGTGTCCTAATGTCTCATGATGTCATTGTTACATTCTGGTAGTAGTTGGTAATGGTATGATAATTTGGGGATTTTGACCAAGTGTTGAAAAACCACCCTAAAGCAGCTGCCTTATGAAAATGACCACCATAATTCATAAGAAGAATAAAATTCCCGCCATGACCTGCCATCCCATAATTTGTTGAAATATCTATCTAACCATGGCTCTGGTTCACAGAAAAACTCCTTGAAGAAGAAGATACAGGTCTCCTAAAAGAAGGATTTTTGGTCAAATTAGTCAGAATTGCTCTAGGGAAATGCCTGCCATAATTTGTGGGTTGAAGAAAATGACCACACCACATGGTAATCCTATAGGTGTATGTTTTTTATACCTAACCATGTTCTCACATTGGTTTGATAATGCTTGAGGAAGAAGATATGGATATGCCAAAACAGGGTTTCAGGCCGTCTTACACCAAAGTTCAGTAAAATGATTCCCTAGGGAAAATGAAGATGAGCCTGGGAGTGAAATCAGCATAGGTGTGCTCAGTAAGCTGTAATACATCATCTAGTAGCATTAGTTCAGGTTTTGGGTGAAAGGAAAAATCCACCTTAGGTTTTGGACAAATTGTATAAGTATGGAATTAATGGTAAAATTTGCCTAAGTGGCCTCCACGAAATGCGTGCCACCTCTCATAGGATGATGAGAAATATTATATGAAAGTGATAGGATCAATTATATTGGTTGGTTCATCCAACCATGGTTTCATATTTCCCAAATAGTCTTTGAGGAGGAAGATATCAATCTGCCAAAAGTGCCTCTCACCTTCATTTGCACTATCCCAGTAAAATGCCTGCCAAGATTAGATGATGAGGTCGCAGGAGAGAAGATTGGCATGGTTGAGTAAGTATGATATTCCTCACATTGTGGATGTCTCACTCTCCAAGTTTGATGAAAAAAATAAAATCACCTTGGTGACTTAGGGTTTGAAGAGATTTGTCTAAGTGTTAATAAGCAGTTTGGAAGACCACTTTCAAATGCCTGCCAGATGTTGGGTGTATTTCAATAGGTTCATCAATTGGCATGGATTTGTTCTTTATTGAAATGGATCTCCAGCCATACTTTCAGGTTGACTTACATTGGTCAAATATGCAAAATATCAATCTGCCAAAAGTAGGAAAAATACTATTTTGCATATTGAGAAACATAAGAAAATTGCCTAAGTGTTGAGGACAGGATTTTGAGATGTCGTTTGGAAATGCCTGCTAAGGGATTTCCTTGTGCAAATAAATTTATCAAATGTCATGGATCAAAGGCGACCTGGACCAGTTTTCCAACACTTAGCCATGTCCAAGAATTTCTCCAAGCTTTATCCTGAAACCCTATTTAGGCAGACTTATAACTTTCTCCTCAGAAATGATTAAGGCAAACTGAGACCATGGCTAGATATCTAGTTTAACAAGCTATAGCCTGATATGCTGGAGCAGGCATTCTATTCAAACCATGAATTATGGTGGGCATTCTCTTAGAGTAGTTTTGACTACTTTTTCATACTTAGTCAATTTCCAAAGTTTCACAAAGTTGCCATATTTTTCTAGAATGATGTCAAATTACAACATTGACTTCCTGATAGCACCAGAACACCATTATGTGTCTTTCCAGCCTCACCATACATGGCACATCATCATACTTACCATGTCATTACTTCCTTTGTCATTCCTTTGTCTTTCATTGATTTTACCCTGCCATCATGTCTTTGGTTATCCTTTTGTCATTCACTGAACTCCTTTGACATCAATGACAATCACATTCAACTTGTATCATATATTATATAAATATTTGTTTTTTTAGTGAATCATGTTCAGCGCGGTATGTACCTATATTGATTAATTAGTGTTAATTTGATTTTGTTGATGTTTCATGAATGTCGTTAAGGCACGAATGGGATTCCTCGAGGAATGAAAATTTACTCGATGCAATTCTGTAGGTTGCCATACTATGAGCACCTACAAATAGTTCATTTGTTTGATACAATGCATATCGGGAAGAACATAACATAATTGTTATGGCGAATATTATATGGAAGGACTGACAAAGAAATAATTGGAAAGATTTGTAGTGACATCCAAGAAGCTAATCACGCATTGCAAAGTGTGATCATTATTTCTAATGGTGAAGGCTGTCAACAGAATATTAGTCTTTCTTGGTGCTTGATGGAGCAACAAAGCAATATTTTAAAAGAGGTGATAAGAAAAATGAGGTTTCTGATGGGGTTTTTGTCTAACATAAATAATATCTTAACGAAAAAGGTGATTTTGGTGGGGTTAAAACACATGACTGGCATACATTCATTAAGGTAATTGTGAGTTTTTAATATATTTCCTTATTGGTATGCACTATTTTATTAATTTTATTCTCTTATTTGTAAATAAATAATAATTATGTGTTTTTTGATATAGTATGTTCTACCTTTATCTCTCACAGACGACTTTGACAACAACATAAAACAAATTATTTATGTTCTAGGAAAATACATGAGGTAAGTAATGTTTTATATGGAAAATGTACTTGGTCTGTGATTTGCAGAAGAACTTATTGACATACTATGTTTTTCTCGCAAATTTTATATATGGCTTGATATTATTTTATTGCATCATTTGTAGGTGGATTTCCTCAAAAGAAATCCATAAAGAAGATATATGGTATTGGAAAAGAGAAATTCCCCGACTAATGTGTGAAATGCAATAGTATCTACCTCCAACATTTTTCAATGCACAAGAACAATACCCCATACACAAAGTTGAGGAGATTGAATTATGTGGACCGATACACACAAGGTCGATGTGGATGGTGGAGAGGCAGTTGAAGCCATTGAAGGATATTGATAGACAAAGAGCATGTCCTGAGGGTTCTATGGTTGAGGGATATATGCTATATCAATGCATGGTTTATATTAGTCAATATCTACCTAAATTAGTAGAAAATATGAATGTGCCTTGCATTTAGCATCTCAACTCCATCAACAAATTTGAAGGGGAGGTCCTATTGGGGAAAGGTACAATGAGGACCGTGAAAGGTAATTATTAGATTTTGTGGAATTAATATATTACACATGTATTTTTCCAATTTTATTTTATCATACTGATTTGTTATTTTTTTATTAATCTTGCATATTCAACTGTATTAAACTATGCATGTCATGATATCTAATTAATGATAGTGAATTGTTATTTTTTCATATAGTTGCTCGAAAATGGGATGCTTGACATTTATACATTGCAAACAACCTTGATTGGATGGAGCATTGGATAGAAGATTGTGAAGAATGCTTCGTGAGGTTATCATGGGAAGGGGTCAGTAACATGATTAAAATAGCTCATCGTCATCGACATCAATTTCCTGATATTACGTCGCAAAGGGAAGTTGATTTAGCCTATGGTTTAAAAGATAAAAAGGCAAGTAAATTGTTTACCCGCATTTTTCTAGTTACTTCCCATTTTTTTTATGTATTTGGTTTGTTTAAGTTTTCAAATATATTTTCTAAGTCCTATATGACGTTTATTAATTCACAATGCATTTTTTACTTGTTGTCAATGTTTTAGTTGAAACATCACAAGGCTATGTGGTGTAATGGTCGTAAATTTCGTATCAAAATGTTGGATGATAAGATGAAAACCTCGGATTGTGGAATAACTACAGTGTTTAAGGTCACCAATGTTTCCTCTAGAAGTGACAAACATCCAGAAGAAACTGAGAATAGGTACTATGGGCATTTGGAGGACACAATTGAGTGTGATTTTTATTCCTTTAAAATAGTTTTGTTTGAGGCGAAGTGGTACAGGCTATGGATGCATGAACGTGATCCTGAAAAAACTGTTATTGAGCATGCTAATGGATTTACCATGGTTAATACAAGGGAATTTGAACTGGGTACAGAGCCTTATGTTCTTCCAAGTCAATGTGAGCAAGTATTTTACTCAGAGGTACCAGATAAAGCAGGTTGGTCATACGTTGTTAGATACAATCCAAGAGGAATACCAGTAAAGTATAATCATGTAGATGATGAAGATAATCATGAATAAGAAGATGATGACGATGATTCAGATCAGGAGCAGGTGGCTGCAGTCAATGTGTTAAATGAAGAAGTTGAATAGGTTGATCATCCAAATGTAGTAGACAATGATCTCATTGACGACGTCGATGACTATATTAGTGAAGATGCCATTGATGATGATGTTGATGTGAATGAGCCTTTCATCAATATGTATTCTGAACCAAATCCTGCTACAGATGTTGAGTTGGGTGAAGAAGAAGATGAATGATATTTAATTGTTGAAGAGGAGAGGCACGTGTTTATATCTTTTATGTCATGATGATGTTTATATGTTTTTATTTCCAAATTCATTTTCAACTTTCTGATTTTAACACTTAGCCAATTTTTTGTTCTTAATATGCAAAATAATATTTTTCCTACTTTTGGTGAATTTCTGACAAATGGGTATCAAATATCCCTTCATATCTCTCAATCCATGATACCTGTGTAAAAACTAAGAGAGGTTTTTGTGTATGACGATCATGATGATCAATGCGTAGTGAAAGGGTATGGTGGGGGCTCTAGGTGCTTGGAATCCATGAGTAGTCACCATCTTGGAGCCTAGGACGACTTGTCAGGCTCCCTACCTTTTGGAAGAAGCAATAATGATCGTGGAATGACAATTCGATGGTTTATAAACATATTTTTTTAAATTGTTCGCACGATGGTCATATGTGTGATCGTGGGCTTAAGAATTGCACGTTATTTTGGTTGGTAGTAAAGACTTCCATTCTTATTGAAGTTTTGGCATAATGCCAGTTCTAGAGGATCACCAAAGCCAGTAAAACCCCTGTAAAAAAAACAAAGACAATTACTTTGCATGAAGACATGGTTAGAATGAATCATTCATGATGGAACAAAATTAAATAGACAAATTTGTAATGTTTTTATAATTTGTTTTTTTATGAAGAGGTGTGATAGTTATGAAGAGTCAACTAGAATTTGTGCAAAGTGCACACCCAAGCAAAGCGTTGATTTGTTGCTGAAAAACTCTTTGCGGGCATAATTTGTGAGCCTGAAAATCAGTCTGCGGGGAGAATTTGTGAGCCTGAAATATAGTACACGTGCATCACCTCACCTCTGCTTCAAACCTGGATAACCATGGCTGAACTTCAAACAGGGGCGTCCAACATGATGAGCACAACTGAAATGCGAGAATCCTCCTCTGCAATCCTAGTTGAAACACAGTCGTCCATAGATGATAGGGTAATAGTAAAAAAATTCCAGGAGAATTCTGATGCATGGAGAGATGCAAAGATGTGGCCACCAGGTATGGAAACTATCTTTAGGAAAGCAGAATTTTTTGAATTTTTGTGGGGAATGTTTAGTTATGTTGATGAGGAGATAGATGAGGCAATTTCGAAATATGATGTTGGGAATACAGAACTCATAATTTTTGAGAAGTGGGTATACCTCGACCCTGATTTGGTTGCTTGAGATACAAATATTCCACGCAGAGGGGGAGCGATTTTAAGCTCAAGGAAAACCCCCAGACAGGAGAAGAACTAGATGGCTAGTAAAATTTGTGGGCGAGAAGTAAATGTTTCGATGAATGGTTTAAAAATGCAAGATGTCCCTCCCAGTATATACAAAAATTTGATTTAGATTTTCCTTAGGACAATTCTGAATCATCACAGGGATGACATTTCAGGTGAATGTATGTGGGTAGTGATACATTGGGTGGAAGATATACCTGTAGATATTCCTTATCTACTGGCTAAGAAACTCCACTCTGCCTTAAAAGAGAGCCAATTAAGGAAGGTTAAATTTAGTTTCCCGGGCACACTTCAAAAAATTATTGATTTATGTCGACCCCATGCTATTGAAACAGAGATTGGTGATATCAACCAACATGGAAATATATCTTTGCCAAAACCACCTGTTCATAAAACATACATTACAAACGTAAAAGCAGGGAACATAATGAGGAGTTTCTAGTACAGTCTCCTCAGTAGAACGAGGAATTAGTACAATATCCTGATCACCATGGGGAATTACCATTACACCCTGCTGAACAGAACGAGGAATCGCCAGCACAAAGTCCTGAGCACCATGGCGAATTACGAGTACAATATCCTGATTTGGTCACAAATGATGAAATTCGTGCTGCCATAACTTTGAAAGAGTTTAAGGGGCATGTAGATAGAGGTCATTAGGAGGAGATGACAGGAAATGAAATGGAACAAACTACTGCTCACTTTTCCATTCCTCAACAAGTTCTTGATAGAATTCCTCCTAAACAGTTGGCAATTGAGTATGATTGTTCTTCCAAATCAGAATCAGGGGCTTCCGCTATGCATTTATACATTGTGTCATATAAGTTTGATAGTAGGTATGTGTTCATCCTATATGATAAAATGGAGCATTTCAAGGAACAAGCTTCGTATATAAGCAATTGGGCGGAAGAGTGCTTGAGAAAAGATGATAATATTTTACAATGACTAAAACATATAGCAGTGTTGTAGAAGACAGTTGTGGATAATCATTTCAAAGCAGCTAGAATTATAGAAGGGAAAGAAGAAATGGTTAAATTATTATCTAAATAAGTAGAAAAAACACTGACGATGCTGGAAAATCAATTCAGTTCGTGAGGGTTGTGTATGAAGAGGCTTTGGAAAAAGCTAATGCTGAAGCGAGTGAACTCAAAGAAGAGTTGAAAAAAAGACCACTTGTTCTCAATGTACCACTAGTGAGGATAGAAATGGGTCCTTTACAGGTAATGGAGAAGAAAATTAAAGAATATGAACAGGTAGTATAAGAATATCAGTTGAAGTTGAAAGAGTGGGAGGGAAGCCATGGAAATAAAGTTTGAGAATTAGAATCACTAATTTTTGATTTGAGAAAAACCATTTCTATGCAAGCTGATAAGCCGAAAGGAACAAGGTTCGCAACGATCTTTGAAACTTTAAAACTTAAAAAACAAAGTAGAGGAAAAACTATTTCCAATGAAGAAGGTGGTGAGGGTGAAGGTAAGGGTAAGGGTAAGGGTAAGGGTAGAAGGAAAAATACACCTACAGGTACAATGTCCTTATAAGAGCGAGAGAAGTCCTTAGCAAGTCGAGAGAAGATTCTACAAGAAATATTCTCAGCGAGGCTTGCACTAGGTAATTTGTATGCCTCATCACTGTTACATAAAGAAATAAAAGAGAATATCGTTGAGAAAGATGCAAAAATAAGGGAGATGGAATCAAAACTCTTAGAAGGTAGAAAAGTTCAGCATTTGGGATGTGATATGGAAATTCAAACACTTAAATCCACAATTGCTGATTTGGAGAAGGAATTAAAAGGGCCAGCTGCTGCGATGAGTGCAATTCCTGTCCTTCCCAACAAGACAGAGTTGAGGGAAAAAGAGCAAAAGAAAGAATACATAATCTGAAACGTGAATTGAATGAAGTTAAAAATTAGTTGAAACATACCAGAGAGAAATTGGAGGTTAAGGAAGAACATGGATTAACGAAGCATAAGAAAAATGTGGAAATGTTGAACGAACTGATGGCGGAAAAAAATGTTTTGCTTGAAAATTTAAAAAAAGTTTCACAGAGAGTTAAAAAGCTTGAAAAGAAATCGCAATAAGTGCCTTGTCCAACTCTAGAAAAATTACAGTCTTCTACGAAAGGCAAGAGAGACAATTCAAATTTGTCTTCTGCTCAAGAGGATGGATTGTAGCCATCTCTGAAACATGCTGGACATGTATAAATCAACGTGTATATGTATTTATCAACAACTAATGAAAAAAATATTTGTATGATGGAGTTTTGTATTTATCGGCATATAATGAAAAATGGCTTTTAGTTGGCATATCAATGTATATATGTATTTATTGAAAGTTAATGATTTTTTTTTGTATGATGGAGTTTTGTATTTATCGGCATATAAGATAACATTATAGATAATTCATCTCTGAATCCAATGTTTTCAGTGATCAATACGAGATTGCTTGTAGGTTGTGAAAGAAAGCATCAATCTCTTCGAAATAAATTAAATTTATGTATGTTAATTAAATAATAAACTCTGTTTTGTTTATGTCTCTTATTTATTTCATATTTTTTTAATTAAATGGCTGATCAATCTCTATTTAAATCTCTGGCTTGTGCGGGCATCCGTAAAACTTGTTTAGTATATATTTTTAAGCTATGTGCGGGCAAACTCATACGCTGTGTGAACATGATTTTTTTTCAACATGGAAATTTAGTTTCTCACTCATGTGACCTCCATAGGGAAAACTAAAACCATGAATAGATAAACACTTCAACAAGGAACAAATACATGTCATTTTATGAATTAATTGACACACACACATCATCTAGTGGGCATTTGAAAATAACATTTTAAACTACAGATTTACCATTTGGACAAAATTATAAAACCCTAAGTCAGCATGAGGTATTTTTATTTTCACCAACTCCTTAACCAATGATACCAGATGATGTAGTACATCCCATTGAGCACAACCAAATTGATTTCCCCTCCAGACTCATCTTCTTCTGAGTTGGGCAAGAATTTTACTGGACTAGAGAAAAACAAGACAGAGGGCACTTTTGGCATACTGGTAACTTCATCTTCAGAGAGTTTTTGGACAGAATAATGATATGGTTAGATGCACCAATCAACACTATAGAGTCCCACACCCTCAAAACAATTTAATCCATCAACTACTGGAAATGGAAAGCATTTTACTGAGGTCACTTACGCATTTTTACCAGATTTTTTTATCAAACCCTGAGTCAACGTGATGAGTTTTTTATTTTCATCCAATTCGAGGTGTGAGACACACAATGCGTAGAGGCCAACACGGTGATTCCATCATGACCACTTTCATCCTCTGAAGCTTCTTTGTCTTTCCTCGACGGGCATTTTCTTCTTCTAATGAATTATTGTGGACATTTTCATAACGCAACTGCTTTAGGGTAGTTTTTCATCACTTAGTCAAATTCCCAAAATTGCCATACTCTTGCAAACCACTATCAGAATGTAACAAATACATCATGAGACATTAGGACACCATCATGTGTCTTTCCAACCTCGTCACATCATGAGACTCATATTTTTGTCATCTGACCATCACTAAGCAAACTGAAGGTATGGCTGGATAGCCAGCCCACTAGGCAACAAGTCCACGTCACCCTTAGAATTTACTGAGACAACTTGAGCCTTTGGCGGGCATATCAAAATAGCTTCTTAACTTCTTTTGAGCATCAAAACATATTTCTTCCTATTTTGGCAGACTCTTATTTCACATGTGTGAACACCCTATGGAGACCTGAAGTCATGAGCAGACGGAAAACTTACCAAAGAATGGATCCATGACATTCAATGAATTTACTTGCACAAATACAACCCTTGGCGGGCATTTCCACCTGACCTCTCAAACTCAGGTTCTTAACACTTGGTCAATTTTTCATACTTTTGAATATGCAAAATAGTTTTTCTTCTATTTTGGCAGATTGCTATTTTCCTCATGTGGTCACCATAAGAAAAACTAAGAACATGGAAAGATAGCCAGTTCATCAAAGAACAACCCCATACCCTCAGATAAATTTATCATCATCAGGACAATCTCTGGCGGGCATTTCCATGAAGCCACTTAGGTAGTTTTGCTAGTACTGGAATAGTGCAAATATGCCTGGGAGGCACTTTTGGTAGGTTAACATCTTCCTCCTTAGAGGCTCTATAGTGAGTCAA
>LPNX010543506.1:19796-39313 GCA_001517045.1 Pseudotsuga menziesii | reverse complement strand
TAGAGACTCACATTCTCAATACATTTTTCACATCATCCTATGAGGCATGGCGGGCATTTCCTTAAGGCCACTTGGGAAGATTTAACATCAATTCCATACTCGAGACAAATTTCTCAATTTGGTCTAATCTGCCTAAAACACTCTTTTGGAAGTTCCATAAATTTTTCTTCATCCAGTTCCAAAACAATATGAAGACATGGTTAGGTAGGCCGAAGACCAATCTACAATACCCCCATGTGCTGCGGGCATTTACTCTAACCCATAATTTAGGGCAGGAATCTTTCTAAGGCTACTTAGCCATTTTTGCATCCATTGCTGAAAAACCCTATTTTGGTAGGCCTATATCTTTCTCCTAAAGAAAGATTAAAGCAAAATAAAATCATGAATAGGTAGCCAAACCAACTAGCTATAGGGTGGTACCATGGTGTGGGCATTCTTCTAAAACAATGAATTGTGGTGGGCATTCTCTTAAGGATGTTGGGACCAATTTTGATTAATTATTCCATACTTGGGTCAATTTCCCGATTTTCACCATTTTGCCATATTTATCCAGAATGATGTCATAATACAACAATGACTTCAACTTCATGCCACATCATCATCTATGCCATGCCATGTCATCATATCCTCCATATCATCATTCATGCCATGTCATCAACACCTTTATCTTTCCTTTGAGTTTCATTGAGTTCACTCTTGCCATTATGTCCTTTGGTTATTCCTCTGTCATCACTGAACTTATTTTGACATCAATGACAACCATATTCCATATTTCCAACATGATGATGGTGGTGGTGGTGATGACGACAACAATGATGATATCTACAAGTTGAATGAATAAAGTATGTAGAAACATTTTTAGTAATAATGACATGACCTAGATAAGAGTGTTTTTGGCATTCATGGCTAATGTGGATATATAGGTCTTTTGAAGTTTGATGTAAATATTTTGTTCTTGAAAGGAATGTTGGAAGTAAAGTGTTAACACTCAGAATGTACCCAAGTTGTGGAAAGGTAAATCCTGAGGTAACATCAGAACCGCTTTAGACTGTACTTCTGACCTAATACAGTCAGAGAGGGATCTCTCACTATTTACAAGGTTTTCATACTCAAAATATTCAATCAAAGATGGTTAGAAGGCTAGATTTCTAATTAGAACGAGTTTGTTTTTTATAAAGTTTGGTGGGACAATCATGGAGGAGACCATTGGGCGATGGAGTCAACAATCAGGTCTGAAAGTAGGTTGCAAAAGGTAGGAAGTCTGAAGGTTGGTGGACAGAGGCAAGATAGACACCGTTTCTTCAATTTGGAGGTATTAATAGTTTGATTAGCAGATAGAAGGAGACAACCCATCAAACAAAGCACCTAACTGAGGTGAATTCTGCAAGACTTTAGAAGAAAACGTTTTAAAAATGCTTGAATAATAACCCTAGAGCATGCGAGAAGAATTTTGGCCCATATACACTAATGCTCAAACATGAAAGCAAATACAAAATGGACTGAAAATAGGATAAACAGTCACATAAAGAAATCACTTATTGAAGAAAAAGATGGCACATGAATCTCTGCTGTGAGAGGTTTAACGTTCCTCCTTTGCAATTTTATTCATCTCTAAAAAAACTGAAACCCATTACAATTCAGAGGCTCTCCGCTCTTAAAACCCAACCTCTCTCCCCTATGTGGGGAGCCTTTTTGCAATGTCTCAGACCCTGAGGCTAATCCTTGAAATAGGATCTGAAACTATTTACAGTCATAATCAAACATTAATAACTAGAGCATGGTAATTCTGCCATGGTTTACATATCTTTAAACAAACATCATGGAGCGAATGCGTGTGCTCGGTCTGGATGGCAACACAACATTTCTGGTTTTGAACTCGCAGGCAGTGAAAACGACATCTCAGGATGCTTCTGGTGGCTCATTTCTGACTGGACTTGACCACTTGTCTGTCTGTCGAGTCAGCAACGTGTCCTTTCCCTTTGTGTTCATTCCATGCTCGAAGGCACTTTTTTGCATGGGCTCAAATCTGGAAAAGGAGTTTATATCCTTTCCATGCTCATCTTTCTTCACAGCTTCTCCCCTTGCTTTTAGTAGAAACAAGCCTCTGTAGTGGCTTGTCATTCTTGTACCCCTCACCACCTCAGAAAATGTTGGTGGACGGGGTGCATGAAAGCTATGATGAAGACCTTGGGCCCTTGATGCTCCAGTACGAGCATTCGTTCCCACAGAGAGCTGCTAGCGACTATCATCATGTGATGAGACTTTGGAGGCAGCGATTGCATCTGGGGGTCTTGTAGGGACACCAACGGGACATGAAAGACCAGGAACCGCGTAGCTGGAGGTATGGCTATATGAAAACATGAGCATCTTTAAAAGTGTTGTATGTCTGTTCCCCGATGGTTGGTGCTTCCATGGTGTGAAAACCAGGGCAATAGATGAGTATGGAATCAAGCTCACCAACCAAAAACACACCCAGACTAACAAGCTTCTTGAACCAGATTGCCATTGTAAACATATCAAAATCCTCAAAACCTCTTGGCAGAATGATACCGTGAGTTTGCTTCTACACTAGCTCATCCTATGCATGTTAATGGCTCTGAAAGGTGGTGTTTATATAGGATTGGAAATCTGGACACGGGGATAACCTGTCAACATTTTCACACATTTCATCGACGAGTAGTGTAGTGACGACATGAGCGAGCACATGAGATGAGGGATTCCTTTCCTGTTCGATATCTAGTCACATCGCCTTATCTGCTGCGACATTTCATTATTGTTCTCGAAAAAGCTTCGGGATTTCCCATGCCTGGTCGACCATACGCTTTAGGGCATGTGGACTGGATGTTTTCTGGCCCTTTCTCTCCTGTGACAAGGATACCAGGACCATTCTTTTGTTGCATTTCCCCTGCTACATGTGGCGATCAGATTTGCTGTTCCACTTCTTAGATTTTCATGATATATTTTTGATTTCACACGCCAACCATACGACGGGTATCTGATTTTGGGCAAGATGGTGCTATCGCAGGTTCCGGGGATGATTTATCCTGTGAGTGTATCACAAATGGCGTCGGGGAAATAAATTAACTGTCGGGAAGGCAGATTGTATGGGAGGGCATCTTCCCCACGTAGATGTTTTTATAGTTTTTTTATGTTGCATAACCCTCATGTTTCTCCATGCACTCAGTACCATAGATCTGTTCATCTTTGCAATCTAAGCCCTCAATACACCAAATCTTCATACCCAAAACCCAACACTATCAACCTGCACAACTTGATTTGGGGAGATCAATATCAACCGTTGATCTCTAAACTACCTTCATCGGGACCGCTCAACCTTGAGAACTTTAACATTATGCTAACCCTTTTTCATATGAATGAGTGAGCAACTTGTGATCGTGGAATGCTTCTCACCCGTTGATCTACCCAACATCTTGTTTCGACCATAGATCTTCGTATCCCCTACCACTTTCCGCGGATCGAAATCGTAACTTTCTCCGTGCTAGTTCAATCCATGGAATTGTTTGAGACCATAGATATATCTCCGCCTTCATCTCAACCATTCAATTTTCTTGCTGATGAACCCTTTTTGTGATTTGAAAAAGTTTCTCCCTTCGACCAGGTTCACCGTGCGAAATGATTTAGGGCCGTTGATCTCACCTTGTGCCGATATCGACCCTCCAACATTACACCCATTTAACGGGCTCCGTAAATCTCAAAATTAAATCCTTCCTTGCATCTTCGCTCCACAGAATCGCTTTTCGTCGTCGATATTCACCATCCTGAATCTGAATCGTTGAAGTTTAGCACACTTTACCCTTATTCTGCTGCTGCATGTTTCAATATATAGAAAGACATATCATCGTAAATCACAACCCACTCTCCATCTGACGGCTCCATGGTGGCAAAACTTGCTAACTAGTTAACTTGAAAGGCGCTCCCACAAAATTCCTCAAATAAGATCATTTTCAAACCTTTCAAGTCCATAATTCAAATTTTCAAACATAGTGCTAACATAAAGATATACCTGTATTGTCTCAAAGGATAAGTTCACAAGGGAGGGAAGCAAAAGATGTGAAACATGAAGAAAGAACTTAATGAGATGAAAGAATCATCTTGAGATTGGTACTATTGGATAAATGGTCATTTGATTAGAGATGGTCTTGTACAACATTAAGATGGAAACAAGAATGTGTGCATCAAGTGGGTTGGTAAGAACATTTCTAATCTTAAAACTATATGTAGATGAAGTGATTGTCTTAATCCATGTTGAATGTTTTAAAAACAAAAATACCTAAGATGAAAAAACTTGGGGAGATCCATTATTCTCTAGGAGTTCAAGTATAAAGAGATAAAAGGAGGAGGCTAATTCAATAAATGAAGGTAGATATGAAACTATAATGAGGATATTTATAATGAGTTAATGTTATCCCATATCCACACCAATGGAAGTTAGCATAAAATTGTCAAGAGACATGCATGTTTAAAGATAGTGGATGAAATAACAGTGATGAAAACAGTTCCATACGAGAGTGCCTTTGGAACCCTAATGCATCCATTGGTTACTATGAGTGCTAATATAGCCCATGTTGTGAACATTATTATTATTATCCATTATGTAGTGGTTTTAAGTATATTTTCAAGTATATTAGAAATACAACAAAACTTGGCATCACATTTAGTGGGGAGTAAGAAGGATGCACAAGATTTGCTTGTTCAATATGGTGTGGGTTGGGAAGGAGACATAGATGAACATAATTCAACATTCAATGATGATGATGTTGGTGGTGGTGATGAAGATGATGAAGATGATGATGAGGGCGATGATGAAAAAATGATGACGATGACGATGATGAAGATGTTGATTAGGAAGAGGGAGATGATGACGACGACGACGATGATGATGACGATGACGATGACAATGACGACGACGACGACGACGACGATGCTGCTGCTGCTGCTGATGATGATGATGATGATGAAAATGAGGATGACGATGATGACGATGACGACGATGATGATGACGATGATGACGACGACGATGACTAGGATGAGGATGACAATGACAAAAATGACGATGACGACGAAGATGATGATGATGACGACGACGATGATGATGATGAGGATGAGGATGAGGATGAGCATGACGAAGATGATGATGATGATGATGATGATGAAGATGATGGTGGTGACGATGAAGATGATGAAGATGATGATGAGGGCGATGATGAAAATGATGAAGATGTTGACTAGGAAGAGGGAGATGACGATGACGACGACGACGATGACGACGACGATGATGATGACGACGATAATGATGACAACGACAACGACGGTGACGACGACGACGACGATGATGACGACGATGATGATGATGACGACGACGATGATGACGATGGTGATGATGATGATGACGACGATGATTAGGATGAGGATGAGATGACGATGAAGATGATGGTGATGACGATCATGATGATGATGATGAGGATGAGGATGAGGATGAGCATGGCGAGGATGATGATGATGATGAAGATGTTGTTAATGATGATGATGATGATGATGAAGATGATGATGATGATGGTGGTGGTGATGAAGATGATGATGAGGGTGATGCTGAAAATGATAACGATGATGATGATGAAGATGTTGATTAGGAAGAGGGAGATGACGACAACGATGATGATGATGACGACGATGATGAGGACGACGACGACGACGACGACGACGATGATGGTGATGACGATGATGAGGACGACGTTGACGACGACGACGATGACGACGATGACTAGGATGAGGATGATGATGACGAAAATGATGACGACGACGATGATGATGATGATGACGATCATGATGATGAGGATGAGCATGACTAGGATGATGATGATGATGATGAAGATGTTGATGATGATGATGATGATGATGAAGATGATGATGATGATGGTGGTGGTGATGAAGATGATGAAGATGATGAAGATGATGATGAGGTCGATGATGAAAATGAGGATGACGATGACGGAGATGTTGATTAGGAAGAGGGAGATGATGATGATGATGATGATGTTGATGAAGATGATGATGATGATGTTGATGAAGATGATGATGATGATGATCGATGGTGGTGGCGGTGATGACGTCGACATCAATGATGATGATGATGAGGGCGAGGATGAGGATGATGATGACAAGGATGAGGATGATGAAGATGATGATCATGATTATCATGATGATGATTAGGATGATGATGATGATGATGATGATGATGAAGATGAAGATGATGATGGTGATGATGATGAATATGCTGATGAAGATGATGATGACGATGAAGATGTGATGACAAGATCTTGACCTTGGTCTTCACTAAATTGTTTTGAGCTTCGCCAACATTATAATAGAATGGTTATGAGTGATTATTCACTCCTATAAAGAATGCACTTTATGGAACTACCAAACTGCTCAATTTGGATCTTCCTCTTTTAAGACACCGGACTAGGTCCATAAGTCTTGATTCTTCATGTGCATAAATCTAAGAACAAGAGGCTTCACAGGGCCCAAAAATTTGTTTTTTTTTTGGACTACTTCCTCGGATCATATTGAATTATCAGATTGGTCTTTGGAATGGGTGTTAGGAGCAATCCTTAATTTTTCACTCAACTGGCTTCTCCCCCTATCATGTAGATGTCTTCATTCACTGAGCTCCCCCTAAAATTGCGATGATGAAGATGATGACAACGAATATGATGATGATGATTATGATGAAGATGACGACGATGATAATGAAAATGATGATGATGATGATGATGAAGATGATGATCATGATAATGGAGATGCTGATGAATTGGATGACGATGATGTTGACGATGAATATGATGATGAAGATGAAGATGCTGATGATGATGACGACGAATATGATGATGATGATCAAGATGATGATGGTGATAACAAAGACGTTGATGAAGAAGATGATCATTATGATGATGATGATAAGGAAGATGACGATGATGAAGAAGATCACGATGACGATGACGGTGATGATGATTATGAAGATGATGATGATGATATTGATGAAGATGACGAAGACAAGGATGATGATGATGATGACCATCGTCATTGTTGTCGTCATCACCATCATCTTCACTGACTTCATTCTCATCATGATCATGATCATGATCGTCGTCATGATCATTGTGTTCGTCCTTGAAGGGACTTATGTATAGGATCTCACTATAAGCAATGCAACCAACCAAAATTATGACAAAATCCTAGTTAAATTAAATTAAATTAAATTAAACTACACTAAATTAAAAACATAGAGTTGTTTAACTATAATTAATTTAAAATGCAACAAAATATAAAATATGCAATTAAAAAAAACCCAAAATAAACTAAACAAAAGATAAATATGCAAAAAAAAACAAAAAACAAAACACAAAATATAAAATATGCAAATAAACAAACAAAAAAATGTAGAATTCAAAAACACCCGTGCACTAGCTCATGAGCAAAACAACAACGAACAAGTTGACTCCCGCGCACTAGTTCATTAGTAGCATCCAGAGCATTGGTAATTTGATGAGCAGAGTAGTGGTAAATCGAGGAGCAGGGGATACTAGTCCAGAGGATACCGACGTTCCCGGTGGAGGCAATCCAGCTGCAATCTAGAGGATAACAAAAAAATCCGGCCGCAGTCTAGAGGATATCGACGTTTCCAGGGGAGGCAATCCGAGCGCAGTCCAGAGGATAACAAAGGGCCCAATGAATTTTGTAAGCCCATTAACCCTAACAACGTAAGAATTTGGGAAAAATACGTCAAATTTATGAACCAATACAGATTTGGCACAGTCATACCGAAATTATAATTTTTTTGTTGTGCTACCATCGCTTCTGTTATCAGTGGATCTAGTAAGGGTTTTCTATTATTGTAGCATCTGAAGCTCCTCCTTAAATTTGGGGAAAAGACATATGGGTTTAGCACTACAAGCCAGTCATGCTCTTGTATAATTTTATGAATTGTGGCACAATTTGCAAGCTTTTGTATTTTTATTCTATTTAATGGCCCGAAACAGTGTGCAGAGTCCTGTAGGAGCTATAATCTGAATTGGTTCAACCGATTCTGTCGAAACTTTGAACCTGAGATGTGTTTCTTCTAAGCATTTCATTTTGCTTTAATAATTAGTTTTATCTCAATTATGGCACAAATTACAAGCTTTTGTTATTTTATTCTATTATATGTTTGAAACATTCTATAGAGTGAAAGCTTGTGTAATCTTATTCTATTTAATGGTCTAGAACAAAGTCCTCTATGAGCTATAATTTGAACTGATTCTATCAAAACTTGAACGTGAGACCTCTTTCTCCTTTAAAGACGCATTTAATTTTGATTTGATGGTCAGTTTTACATGGATTATGGCACACTTTTCAAGCTTTTGTGCTTTTTTTCTATTATGGGTCTAAAACGTTTTGTAGAGTTCCATAGGAGCTGGAACAATAATGACTGGGTACAATTCAACCTAAGACCTATTTCTCCTTTAAAGAAGCATTTTATTTTATTTTTATGCTCACTTTTACCTAAATTACAACACACTTTGCAAGCGTTTCCCATTTATTGGTTTGGATTTTGGAACAATGTATAGTACCCTGGGACTCGTGGGCTATAATTTGAATTAACTCCCATAAATTGACCCTCATACCTCTTTCTTCTTTAAAGACACATTTGATACAAGTATTATTTTTGAATGACACATATCTTTTTTCCTCTGTTTGGCATATACCATGGTAGTTAGTGTGCTCACCTCTGTTTGGCATATCTCAAAGAGTCCGAAGGTTATCAAGAATATTGTAGCCTCTGTGTGTCTTCGTTAAACCTTCTACGAGCATTTATTCCTTAAATATA
This sequence comes from Pseudotsuga menziesii, assembly GCA_001517045.1. Classification (NCBI taxonomy): domain Eukaryota; kingdom Viridiplantae; phylum Streptophyta; class Pinopsida; order Pinales; family Pinaceae; genus Pseudotsuga; species Pseudotsuga menziesii. Next base: position 30,426 of record LPNX010543506.1, on the reverse strand, counting down.
TGCTGTGTAATTTCGATCACATCATATCTTCCAAAATACTATCCTTAAATCCTTCTCAACATATGCAAAATTCCCTTTATAAATTTCTGTTTATTAATTTCTTGTAGCTTACTCTTTTATTTCACCAAGACTGTACATTGCACACTTTTCTAACTTTTGGCAGACTTATATTATTCACATCTTGACCATATTTAAACAAACTGAGGGTATGGCTAGGTATCCACCTCAACTAGGAACAAGATCACGTCACCTTAAAAGCTTACTTACAAACACACAGTCTCTGGCAGTCACTTTAAAATGGTCTTTCAAACTACTCAATTCAACACTTAGTCATTTTTGTCAAACCCTAGTCATTACTGTGACAGGAGGTATTTTGGCAGACTCATATCTCACACGTGTGACCACCTAGAGGGAAAATGAGATCAGGAGTGGATGCCCAGATCATCAAAGAATGGACTCATAACATCTGATGAATTTATCAGTTAAAGAGCTGACTCTGGCGTGCATTTCCAAGTGGGCTCTCAACCTCCTATTTTCAACATTGGGTCAATTTTTCATATTTTTGGATATGCAAGCTAATGTTTTTACCTCTTTTGGCAGGTTGATATTTTTCTCATGTAGTCACCATAAGAAAAACTAAGAACATGGATGGATAGCCAGTTCATTAAAGAACATGCCTATACCTTCTGATGAATTTATCATCACTTGGATATGATTTGGGGGGCATTTCCAAATGCCTCTTCAACCTTGTGATTTGACACTTAATCAATTTCTTTAAACCCTAGGTCTCAAAGATGATTTCAAATTTTCATGAAACTTGGAGTGTAAGAGATCCAATGGATGGAGGACAACCAGATGAATCCATTAAGACCAGTTTCATCCTCTAGAACTACTTTCTCTCTTCTCTGCGGGCATTTTACTGAAGTACGATGTAAAAGCTCCTTAAGACCCCGTTTTGGCAGATCCATAATTTCTGCCTTAGGTACTTTCAGGTCAAAGTAAGAACATGGTCAAGTAGAAAACATAGCCACCTACATGATGCCCATATGGTGTGGGCATTTCTTTCAACCCACAAATTATGGCGGGCTTTCTCCTAGAGCAACTTGTCTAATTTGATAAAAAAGAACTTCTTTTGGGATGCCTGTATCTTCTTCCTCAAAGAGTTGTTCTGAGAACTGGTGCCATGGTTGGATAGATACTTCAACCAAATATGGGATGACAGGCCATGGCGATAATTTTCTCCTTCTTATGAAATATGGTGATCATTTTCAAAAGTCTACTGCTTTAGGACAATTTTTCACCACTTAGTCTTTTTCCAACTTTATCATACATGCCTATGCCCATCAACAGTTCTTTTGTCATTAATGAACATCTCTAGGATATGTTTGTCCACAATCACCAGTTCACCAAATGTCACCAATTCTCCATTCATATATTGACATCAATGCCAACACATTCATCTACCATATTTCCAACAATGATTCCCAAGAGGATGGAGATGAGAGGTTACCCATCATCATCTCAACCTGAATATGTAACTTAGTCGTTTCTAAAGCCTTAGATATTTCTAGGTTTTCATTAGTGAAAATCTCCCATTGAAGTGATAAGGATTTGAATAACATAGCTTTTTTATGGTCCAATGAGCCCTAACTTATATCAGATCAAAACTGGAGATTCTTTTCCATACATTATACCTTTTCCTGTTGTTTCCCTTGGCTTTGAGGTTGAAACTATAGAGAAAGGATAGTTTTAGGTCTCATCCATTGTCACAAGAAATCAATACTTAGTTACTACTTGTGTTAGTTACTAATGAATAATGATTGATTTATTTTGTCAGGGTTGCAGCAGTGGAAAGCCACATGCTGCTTCCATGGGCCAGGGTGACTGTGGAAGGTCACAATCTATGCCTCGTGAGGTAAATGTTAAATATAGTAAATAAATATGACGTCCATAGCAAAATGTTTTGATTTTTTCAGTTAACATTCGATTTTCACTGTTACCATTCGCTTTTGTCGTGCTTATTGTGAATATTTCCATATGATAACATGCTTATTACACTGTGGCATGGGTCTGCTCATCCCCATGGAGAAAAACATGTATCTCCTCCTTCAGAGGTAAAAGTAAATATTATTGCAGTATCTCATTTTTGTTTATGTTACAATTATTGACTCAACTAAATATAGTAACTAAATATGACTACAATAACTAGAAACTCCAACCCCAGAAGATTTCCATATGACAACATGCTTATTACACTGTGGTAGGGGTCTTCCCATGGTCGTCATGGAATAGAACACGTGTCCTCTACTTCCATGGTCTAGGGTGACCGTGGAAGCTCACACTCTGTGCCCCATCAGGTAAGTGTTAAATATAATAACTAAATGTTGAGATTTTTTCTGTTAACATTCAATTTCCACTGTTACCATTCGATTTTTTCATGCTTATTGTGAATATTTCCATATGATAACATTCTTATTACATTGTGGCAGGGGTCTTCTCATCGCCATGGAGCAGAACATGTATCTTCTCCATTGGAGGTAAAAGTAAATATTATTGCAATATCTCATTTTTGTTGATGTTACAATTATTGACTCAACTAAATATGACTACAATAACTAGAAACTCCAACCCCAAAAGATTTCCATGTGACAACATGATTATTACAATGTGGCAAGGGTCTACCCATGGTTGTCATGGAACAAAACGTGTGTCCTCTACTTCCATGGTCCAGGGTGACCCTGGAACTTTGTGCCCCATCAGGTAAGTATTAAATATAATAACTAAATGTTGATATATTTTTTTTGGTTAACATTCAATTTCCATTGTTACCATTCTATTTTTTTCGTGCTTATTGTGAATATTTCCATATGATAACATGCTTATTACACTGTGGCAGGGGTTTTCTCATCGCCATGGAGCAAAATATGTATCTTCTCCATCGGAGGTAAAAGTAAATATTATTGCAATATCTCATTTTTGTTGATGTTACAGTTATTGAATCAACTAAATATAGTAACTAAATATGACTACAATAACTAGAAACTCCAACCCCAAAAGATTTCCATGTGACAACATGCTTATTACACTGTGGAAGGGGTCTTCCCATGTTCGTCATGGAACATAACGCATGTCCTCTACTTCTAAGATAAAAATAAATATTATTGCAATATCTCATTTTTTATTATGTTACAATTATTTTCATAATGTTTATTTATTGATTTATTGTGTCAGGGTGGCGCCGGTGGAAAGGAACCTACTGCTTCCATGGTCTAGGGTAACCGTGGAAGGTCACACTCTGTGCCCCGTCAGGTAAGTGTTAAATATAATAACTAAATGTTTCACTTTTTTTTTTTTTTTTCTCTGTTAGCATTCAATTTCCACTGTTGACATTCACATTTTTCTGTGCTTATGTTGAATTATTGATTGATTTATCGTGTCAGGGTGGGGACCGTGGAAAGGCACCTGCTGCTTCCATGGTCCAGGGTGACCGTGGACAATCACCTACTAGAAGTAGATCAGTACGAGGTGACCATGGGAAGTTACCGACCACAATACTGCATCAGGTAAGTGTTAGTTCTTAATAGTAACTGAATTTCATTACAATAACAATGTTTGAATGATGTTAAAATTATTTTGCTTAACTTTATTGTTTGATGAATTTAGTCCAGTGCACTTGATCTAGGTGATGAGGAGCTTGAGGATGAAATTTACTATTTCATAGGCCCTATGGATACTATAAAGAAGGCCCTAAAAAATGAAAACATAGAAATGATTTCCTTGGCTTGCATAAGGCCCATGACACAGGAGATCAAGGAAAGGATAGAAAAGATGAAATAACAAATAAAATCTTATGGGGTAAGTGGCATATTCACATATTTTTTTAAGCTATGACATGATTTCAAATATGATATTATGTTTTCTATTTTTCCAAGTGATCTAATAAATTAAAGTTTTTCATTTGTAGGAGTTTTTACAACCCGTGACTAGAGAAACTGTTGAGACAGGTATAGGTAGTAGTGAGCCTCCAATGCAGCAACAAAGCTAACAAAGCAATGTACCAATGAGTCTTTTTGACAATCCTCCAGTTGGCCTCAAATCCATTGATGAGGGCACTGATTTTGATCAGCATGACATGTTGGAGCATGATGAGATGAAGCCTAGGAGTCCACATGACTCTGGAGATGAACCTACTATAGATGACTAGGAAACTTTTCCTGTAGCAACACAAGTTAAAAGCATCAAATCACTAGATCTTACCTTTTTGGTGGATGACGCTTGTGTTCCGAGCAAGATTCAAAATATTGCAGGTATTTATTAATTAATTTATTCATTTTAATCATGAAAGTGAAATGGACATACGCTGAAATTATTATAAATTAATGGGTTACACGTTTATGCAGGAAACAATGTTTTCTACAAAAATTTGAATGACAAAGCATTGGAGTTGTTTGGCCCCACCATTCGCACACGGTGGAATATTTAATATAGCGCAAAGAGAGATGTATTGATAGACCAAATGGTAAACTTGTTCTACAATACATTCAACAAGAAAGTGGTTGCAAAGTTAGACGGCGAGAATTTGAAATATACCAGGGCCCAATATAGGGATAAATTACAACTTCACCTCAAGCATGAGTTCCCTCCCATGGTTCTGGAGAAAGAGTGGAAGGCACTCATAGAGGGTGCAAAGGAGAACTTGCTAAAAAGACAAGGAAAACAATCACGGCCTAGAAAAGCAAGGTACAACACATATCATCTTTTTAGTGAAATATGCTCATTTATTTTTTTCTTTTTTGTTTTAAGCAAGAATTCTGATATCTAATGTTTTTCAAAATTTTCATATATAGGCTACCAGACACCTCCAAAGCAACCAAGGATAGAGTGGAAAAGCAAGGGCAACATAGACTAGACCAGGGTGGCTATAGAAAACTAAGAACCCGAATCGTAAGAATTAAATGATTAATTGTGGGGAATATTTATTTGAAAGTAGTGAACAAATATCTGTTTTTGATACTGGAAATTTTATATGTGTTATGCATTGCAGGGAAACACGTTCCAAGATGCTGCCACCGAGGAAGACCTAAATCTTGGTTTCAAGTATGGTTTTAAAAGTGTCATTGAATATCAGAAAAGCTTGGGGTAGAATCCAATATAACACCCCGGTTTTGACCCCATTCGCATTAAATGTATATGACGTATATATTGTAATTAATCATGGTGTGGAGCTATAGGAAAAAGCCCCACCATCAATTTAGTGTTTTATGTTCGACAATTAAATAGGTGCCGATGGTATTTTGTGCTATCCAAGCACATTATGATTTTTAAATCATCATGTAAATATGCAATTAATTAAAAACCCACAACTAGCTATGTCAATGCAACAATATTGAGATGGGGGCATGATTCCTAAGGATAAAGGGGGGGGGGGATATTTAACCTTTGGGGCCAATGGGGAAAATACAAATGTCAAAGGGAGAAACCATACAACTATCAACTACCTTTCTTGTCTCATTCACCCAATCATTTATTACTGCCATAAGTTGGTTGAGTTGGTTATTGCATGGGATGGGCAAGGTATGACAACCCAAAATTCGAATTGGAGAAGCCATCAGTCTTGGGGAAACATGTTTGGATTCTTTGGGCAAGTAAAAACCCAAAAACATATGCCATTCTAGGAAGCTTCCACATTCTCATGTTTTTTCTCACCATTTTTCCTTCACGTGAGCTCTCTCAGGCATTCAGAGCTTTCTATGTGTACCCATTCATGTTTTTGGGTAGATTTCTGGAGTTTTCCCATGTCTAGGAAGTCGATTGGGAAATTCTCCATGGTTGGGATTATCCATTGACATTTTCTAATGTTGTTCTCACCACTCGGTTGGAGAGAACCTGTTTTATTGATTGCACAACGATTGGCAAAGGAGAGATGCACGGATTTGGGAGTTGTTTAGTCCGTTTTGACCATGTCATGGCCAAAACATCTCTGAAAATTGAATTGTTGCTACGGGTTGTCTTTTACCCTTCTTGGTAATTTTGTTTTTTGTTGCCCAAATGTTTTCCCCAATCGAGAACTGTGCATCTCGCTGTGTATACCTCTGCTGTTTTGATTTGCGCTGTTTTTAGAGTGGAAATGGGGTCTGAGCTTGCTTGACAAACCTAGTGTGTGCAGGAGCCTCGCAGACAGAGCTATAGGGATGGCTTTCTTCTTTGCACCCCCTGAATAACACTAGAAGGGAAGGCATGGCCCGAGGGACTGCATAGCAGAGAAGGGGATGCTTCCTTGTGTTAGGTGTGTGTGGATGTCTTAGAATTCAAGCTAGTTCTGGTGCAGGTGTCCATAGCTCTTGGATTCAGCTCAATATCTTAGCAACCAACCTTTCCATCTCCCTATTATCCTGATAAACCTGACTGTGTTGGATTGGCTGATTTTTGTGTATCCTTGGCTACGTGTGAGCCTGCTGGTTTCCCCTTATTCCTTCTAGAATCATGCCGAGCTAGGGGGTGGCAGTGTTGCTGAGTGATTGATACGCACATTGGCCTATGGTTGGGTGGAATGTTGCAACGACATAGCTGGTTGAGCGACAAGATTCTTCTAAGATAAGTATTCTTGTGTTTAATTCCTTGCAACAATATTATTTTATGAATGAACATGATGAATTCTTATATGTGAATGTATGTTTACTGATATAATTGCTTCCGCTATATGTCTAGGAAATTAGACCTCTGCATATGTGTTATGATTAATGTTGCTTGCATTATGCATCTATGCATGAATTTTATTTCATTTCATTTTATATCATGTTTATGACGCTAGATTTCCGAAATGTTAGCATTATAGTCGCATCCTCTCCGCTGACAAAGGGTTGGGGACGTGACATCCAATATCCCCAATGACACAGATGCAGGTAAATAAATTGAATAAGGACATCATTGCAGTATACTATTAAAGTCTATTTAGTTTTGATTATATCACCCATAACTAAATATTTATGTTTTCTTTAAGCAACAGTGCAACCACAACAATGAATCCAGCAGTACTCAGCACGTACCAACTAATGTTGGGGTGTGCATGTCCCATGATAGTGGGAAGCAGAGTGGCCATTCTAGTATGTGTGCTTTGGAAATAGAAATATCTACTGTGATTATAGATATTTATTTTCTGATGTATACTTAAAAATTTTCTTCTTTCAATGGAAGACCTTGAAGCTCAGGAAGGTGAACCGCAAGAGGAATTAGCAAGTCGAGAAACAATTAACACATTAGCTGTCACAACTACACAGACATGTAAAGAGCAATATTTTAATTTTAATCAAAATGATGAACTATTAATTTCAATAATATTTCAACATATCGATATGCCCATTTTCATTGTTGCAGTTCACGCCCCTTCAAAACCGCCTCCATGCCCTACTCAATGACGTACAAGAAGTATGATACATGAGGGCATGGAAACAAAAACACTAGCAGGACATGGCTTTGTAGATATTCCACCAAATGATGACGATAATATCCCAATTATCACTAGTTATTACAATGCAAAAAAATAGAAATCAAAGAAAAAGTAGATGTATAAATTCATGACTTGTATTTGGATGTATATCAATGTTGTTAGTCTAAAACATTGTTTATATGAATTACCTCATTGTGCTTCAATGTTTTTATGTTTATATGTTTTGATGACTAACCTAGTTATGCATGAATGTTTATATGTTTTCTATGTAAACAACATCATTTATTGGGTATGGGGAATTGAGAGCGATGTGAGGGGGGGGAGGGGCCATATGAGCTTCCACCTTCACGTGGTTGGCCCTGTTCAGTAGAGAATATAAAACTGTTCTCGAAACAGAGAGGAGCTCAATAAGGTATAAATACTCTTTTATTACTATGTATTAAAGATGGCTGTAAATTTTTAAATGCATGTCTATTTCTTAAAAAATTGTTAATAAATTTAACATTTCATGGTTCATTGATTTCTACAGGACTTTGTAGTAGGATTTAAATTATTGTTTATCTGCTTATATATTATTTACTCATATAAAAATTCTGTTTTTGATGATTTATGCAGGTCTTGGTGATGGAAATGCATCCCGTGGACAACTCTTATCAAGTTGTATGGGCGAATGGATCCGGTGAAAGGACAATGATAAGGTAAGGGTTTTGATGTGTTCTTTAACCTTAATGTGTTTGTCTTTATCCTTAAATTCTATTTCATTCTATTAAGATACAAGAGATACAACCAATAGTAAATAACTACTTTTAGACTATCATCCAAACTAGGAGACAACCTTCTACATAAAACAAAAATGCTTCTTAGTAACGTAGAAAAATAGAAGAAAAATCACATAGAAGAAATTAGGCTTTTTTTGGCCCTTCTTCCTATAACTTTGACATGATGAAACCCTAGGATAAGAAATTTTATTTTTTCAAACCCTAATTGTACATATATCTTTCAAAACTAATTTTTCTGAGTTATTCTTAGGTTATTTTTGTTTCTCTTAGGTTTTAGACTTAATTTTTATGTGTTTTTGTAACTTTTATTTTATTAAAAAAGAAATCCCTAAAAAATAATTTCTGTGTAAAAACCTAAAAACACAGACTTGCTGCTCCCACAATCCAAGCGCTCTCCTTTATCAAACACAGGTCTGCAATATTTATTGCAGACCTCGTATGCCCTAGCTGCCTTCTCTGCACGCTCAAAACAGAAAACAAGTTAGTATTTAAAACTATTTAGATGGTGGTGTAGTTTGTAAAATATATCTGATTGATTTGATTAGTTTTCTGCCCTATTCACATTAGTTTTCTGCGTAAATGTAAGTCTGATTTTTTACTAAGATCTGGAACCTTACATCTTTGAATGCACAGTGATATAATTTTGACATTATTTTACCTAGTATTATTTTGGATTTTCTTAGTACTAATTATTGCTATTGAGAGCTGGGCGATGGAAAGGGACTTGATGATTTTATATTTCAGAGCTTACATACAGGATCGAGTGAATGATAATAACATTATGGTTAGCTTGGCACTAAATTTTCATTAAGTTATTATTTTATATCTATGCTATCACATACACAGATCTAGAAATCATATGCTAAATGGCACTTTAAATGTTTAACACTGGTTATTGGTTGCATTATTTTACACATTCTGATTACTGTGATGATAAACTTTCAGCTGTTGCATGGACATATGTGGACCATAAATTCATATGTCTAGATCTTCAAAGGTAGAATATAAAGTGATGTTATTACATGAGGAGTGTCTCCAAGGAAATTATGATATGGTTTCTAAACTACAAATTGCATGCTCAACTGTGCAACCTACTTCTCAATGCCAAAAGGTAATTTATGATGAATTTTTTGCTACATGAGATCATTCCTAGTAATAGAATAGAAATAAGTCGTCAATTTTTTGTTGACTAACATGTCTCTTTCCCATCATGTGCTTAGGGGACTGTTTTTATCTTATGGGCATATTTGATACTAACTTGACCAATTTTGGCCATGTTTGAGGTGGTTGCATAAGAAGATCAACTTTTCATATTCACCTCTTCCAATAATGAGCAACATCAAAACAACTTACCACTAGTTGGCACTACAAAGATCCTACATAGATTTTCTAGGTGAACAACTAGTCTTTTTCCCTAGGGGTTGAGTTATTTTGTTATTATTTATTTATTTTTCAATAAAGACGAATTCAATGCACTTTATGTTTTTTGTAGTATGATGAATTATCACTAGTAGCTCTTCACATGTAGTAGAGCAAGTGATGATATTTCATGAGGAGTGTCCCCAAGGCAATTATGATATGGTTTCTAAACTACAAATTGCATGCTCAACTGTGCAACCTGCTTCTGATCAATGCCAAAAGGTGATCTATGATGAATTTTTTGTTATATGAGATCATGCATAGTAAAAGAATAGAAATAATTTGTCAATTTTTTGTTGATTAACATGTCTCTTTCCTATCATGCACTCAAGGGACTTTTTCTTTCTTTCTTTCAGGCATATTTGGTACTAACTTTGATCGATTTTGGCCATGCTTGAGGTGGTTGCATAAGAAGGATCAGTTTATTTTCATCTCTTCCAGAAATTGTGGGCTTGACCTTCTCTGGCTTAATTTACACCCGCGGGCTTCCTCAGTCTTCAAAGTTCGGTCTCCCTTCATCTTCAGAACATGGGCTTCCTTTACTTCTAACTTGTTGGCTTCTTTAAGCTTTTGCGGGTATCTACAAGCCTCTGCGGGATTCTTCCAAGCTCCATGGGCATCCTTCCAAGCCCTTATGGGCTTAACCTAATTTTAGATCACAATAAGTTGATCCGAGCCTAGTGGTGCCTATGTCTTTTATCGATGGTATTTTTTTATAGATGTACCCCCCTACCTTATCATAGAAATCATCTCTCAGTGGTGCCTAGAATATCATTTAATTAATGTTTAAACGATCCCTATGGTGCTTACAACGTATTTTATCAATGGTATTTTTATAGATGTACCCTCCTACCTTGTCATAGAATCCGCTCTAAGAGGTGCCACTTTAGCCTCTAATTATGTATTTAGCCAATTATTATGAATTTGTGCATCCTAATGGGAAAACAATTTTTGAGGCAATAATTAGGGTGCTTAGGGAAACTTT
>LPNX010543506.1:0-19673 GCA_001517045.1 Pseudotsuga menziesii | reverse complement strand
AATCATTATGCCTTATTTTTTAGAGTCAGTTAACACTTTTTGACCTCCCCCCTGAACTTCCCATTTATTTTTTTCCCTTTCACTTCAATATGTTTTTTCCCATATCTTAGTTTCTCGATATATTTCTTTTCTATAAATCACCTTTCCTGTGTTATATTTTATCCATTTCTTTGTCTTTAAAATATAGTATGTATTTTTTCACAAGCGCTTATTGAATATCCAAAACCGTGGAAAGGAAGGTGCCTTTCCACGGTTTTTAATTTTTTTTTTGAAACCTCCAGGTTTCATCCCAATATCAATGAACTTTCATTGCGGGTATTGCAAAACTGTTGAAACCCCGGGTGGCTTTCCACGAATATCATCGCTATAGTGACAAAGTTTCATGGAAAAATTACCGTTCAGCTTGCAGATTTCGTCGATAGAGATTGGTTTTCCACGGTTTGCGTGGAAGAAATTTTTGTTCAAATTCTAGAATTCGTCGATAGAGAGACAAACGTTTGTCAAAAGTGTTCCATGGTTTTGCATGGAAACAAAATTTTTCCTTGCAGTTTTTGGCCATATTTTTGTCGTTATAGGGTTGACAACTTTGTCGATAGAGTGACGAAACGTAGAAAATGAATTAAAAAAATCAATTTCAAGGCCACCGTATAGAAGACACGTGGCGACGATTTTTCCTCTCTATATCGATGGCTTATAAATTTCGTCGTTATATCCATGAAATAAGTGCCACAAAACATCACAACTGTTATTGTCAGAATTGAGACGACGAAACGTGGAAATAGCAATGAAAAATCGTCGCAATTTTGATATTATGTATTAGTGAATAAGGAAATCCTCAACATGTTCTTTTTCATAACTGGGATCCCAATACTTTCAAAACACTTCGATTAAACCTGTCGATGAAGACATTTTCTTTGACCACAACTTTTAATCCTATTGTATGCATCATTTTCCAATATATGTACAAACATTTTCATCATGACATCCTCATGACAACAATAATATCTGAAATAAATTCAATGTAAGATGTAATATGTAGTGTAGATGAACTTTTGTGTCCATGGAACTTTGGAATATGATTTCTCCATTCTGGAGTAGGGAACTTATTTGGATACCTCGGAACACTTGACAAATCTAAAGGATCAAATAATGGGGCCTCCAAAATTTTCTTGATTGATGTCATATATCTTTGCTTTGAAATCCTCAAAGTTCAATACTGATATGAAATCTTGAAAACATATTACATTTATACCTCTTTTCATGTCAGTGGAATCGCTGGAGTCTTCAAAATTACCTGCAACAGTGTTGGTTGACTTCATACCATCAATCAACAGGGCACTTCAAAATGTAGGTACAGGGCTTCATTACCCCACGGAGTTTCCATATGAGATATGGATCTTTAATGAAAATGTCCCAATAAATTGCTATAACATTGTCTATTGAATCTCTAGAACTGGACTTAGTCCCAAACAATATTCAAGTCCCAAACAAGGTGCAATGCTAAATATATCTTAAGAATGATGTCCACTGTCACCACATCAGTTGTTCCTCTCTTTTTTGGTTGGTTATTTTCCAACACAAGGGGGAAATCCCTAAAATAATATTGCCAATATTCCCTTTAAACACAGTTAAAAAATTTAGGTTAGTAAAATGATGTGTTCGAAGGTTTATCCAAATGTATAGATGGTGGAATTCAATGAGACTGGTGCCTTGTTCTTTGGGCAATGGAGTTAGGGAAACATTGAAGCTTAAACATGCATGAAGAAAGAGTATTAAAGCCACTAACAACACATCCTATAATCAATATCTATACAATTCATGTGCTACACAACATGAAATTCTAAACAACGAAACAATCCCAGATACAATTCAACATATGCATCAATACCATGTAGTCATAGGCGAAAGATAACAACTGAACGACTTTCTTGTTAGAATAAATATCCAACATTAATCTTCACTAAAATATGGTTACATAAATAAGTGTAAGTGGATCATCAACTTACCGCTTAACCACCTTTTCAGCTCAAACATCCCACCAAAATCCAACATAAATAGTTTGAACTGAGAAAGTAAAGCAACAAATATGTATTGGCAGCCTAACACATATATTTGATCTGTAGAAAAGGAAGCATTGAAATGTATTAACCCTTTCCAACAACCTGCAAAAGAACAAAGGACAATTAGGCCTCCTAGGGGGTCTTTACCCACCCACAAATCCATTTTTTGCAAGTCAAATGAGATATTTTTAAATAATTCCTCCTTTAACCTTCTCCCATTGAAATACTTTATAAAAAATATCTAGATTCCTTTCATAGAAGGAGTGTTTCTCTTCTAAAGGAGAATTTAACTTATTTTTAGGGTTTGAAAGTGCCCTTAAGGACACATGTCACACTTTCATGCTGGGTGCTTTAGTATTCATTTGGGGGTTTGAGTATGTCAACAATGCTACATGGGATCCCCTCATGCAAGGAGCTCTTCTCCAAATATGTAGAAAATGCTTCAAACCATTTTCCCTCAACCCAAAAGACCTTCTCAAAGGTAAAATATACCTTTAAATATGTAGAAGTGTCTTCAAATATGTAGATGGGTTCAAAGCTCCTAAATAGGTGATTCATGTCTCCAAACATGTGAAAAATGATGATTTTTTGCTATGGAGCCTCCAACCATCTCTTTTCTTCTTGAAATTTGTGCATTAGAACCACTATTCTCCCCTATGTAAATTGCTTCTCATAAGAAGGTTCCTATTCCTTGTTGTGAGGTATGAATAAGGAGTTAGATCAACTCTTAACTTCATCAATGCTAGTTCTCCTCATTAAAGGCCTCCTTTGAGGTTGGTGAAAATGACTTAGGTCCACATTTGTCTTCTATAAGGAGGGTGCTCCTCACATAAGGTAGTTTATCGGTACCCTTCATTCCATGGCATATGACACCCATCTAGGTCCACATTGACCCTCTCAAGCATACACAAGGCTTATGAAGGTGTTTAGTGTCATATATTTACCATTAATCTTGGAAATGATGTCATTTGTCTCACTTCATTTATCATCAAGCCAAGCTCTATCCTTCCATAGGCTTTTCATACCAAGCCCGTCTCAATCATTGTGCAAGGAGGTCTCCTTCATCCACGAGCTCTTATTCCTTTGTTTTATTATAGCCATGAAATATAAATACAAGCATTCTTGGGCTAAAATTGAACCAAAATGTGTCCTTTGCAAGGGTTTAGATCTCTGTGTGATGTATGTTGACCTTGGGGCCTTCCCAAGGTAGAAAAAATGATCTAAAATGAACCATGTGTTTTCAGGTGTCAGCAGACATCTCACATGAAGAATTGCCATTTATTCACAGTTAGATATTGGTTTGCTCTTATGTTTGCTATTCTTCTGCACTTAGTGTCTTATTCGCTGGTCATAATTCCTTCGTTATCACATTAGAAACTTCAAATTTTTTCTAAGCCTGCCAAACTCAATACAAAATTAATCATGTTATATAAATTTCACCCTTGCTTACAAGCTAAAATAGATTCATTGCACTAAGAGGAGCGAGGTGCTCTACAACTCAACATCGAGGAGATGTTGTCATATGAGGTAATGTTACATAATGTTACATTACAAAGAATAAAATGTAATTAAAAAAATCCATGTCGGCTCATAAAATAAAAAATTATAAAAAGTAGTTAAAAAAAGTCCATATTGGCTTGTAAAATAAAAAATTCAAACTTAACCCTTGATCTATCAAGCAAAAGAGGGATACAATTTTTTGAGTTTAAATTTAAAAAAAATTACCTCAAGAAATTGGATCCCTCGTGGTGCTTGATAGATCCGGGTTTAAGATGGATCTTTGATAGTACCCAGGTAATTAGGTACCAACAGAGAGAACAAAAAAATACCGGGTTAAGATGGATCTATGTTAATTTATTTTTTCTTTACTTTTTTAATGACTGTATTTTATTTATTTTGCATATTACTTTGGGCATTGATTTTTATTTCATTTTAGTGTATTATTGTTTCATGCTAAGTCACGGATTCAACGATTTTCCGCCATAAAATTCAAAAATCATTGATTTTATGTGCCTGTAGAATTAATTCGTTGAAATTTGTTGATTTTCTTTCCCTTTGGTGGCTCACAGGTTTATTGAACTATTTAACATTTATTCACATCTCATTTATTTCAGTGAACAGGTTGTTCACAGCTATTGAAAATATATCAATTTAAAATAATTAAGTGTGAGAAATCCAAAATTCGAAAGCAAGTCTCAGTTGCTAGGGAAAACAACTATAATAGGAGGAGGATAAGAGAGGTCGTAGACATTAAAAAAATAAATACTAATTTAAATAAATATGATGGTTTAAAGTTAATTAATAGTTGGAAAACTTTGATTAATAAAATAAAGGGAATGGGAAAAGATAGGTTAGTTTGATTTGCCTAATCTTCCCCGACCATCTATTTATTGCTTAGAATCCCTTCATCCTTCATTGCTTTCTCCTATTCTGAGTTTTCGCGCTGGCGATGGACTCAATTATTTGGTAGTACGAAACATTGGTTTCAAAAAAAGAACATGGGGCTCCTTCTTCCCAAGTTTCAGTTATATGAACTTTCAAAAACAAGTTTAAGTTATATGAACTTTAGTTGTAATTTCTCTAGCTGATAATGAACTTGAGTTGTAATTTCTCTAGTTGATATTGAACTACTTTTTCCAAGTATGTTGTATATAATTTTTTCCAAAATTTTCAATAAATGATAAATGTATATTTTTTGGAGAAAAAAGAAACACAA
Organism: Pseudotsuga menziesii; assembly: GCA_001517045.1. Classification (NCBI taxonomy): domain Eukaryota; kingdom Viridiplantae; phylum Streptophyta; class Pinopsida; order Pinales; family Pinaceae; genus Pseudotsuga; species Pseudotsuga menziesii. Next base: position 14,897 of record LPNX010543506.1, on the reverse strand, counting down.
AAGAAAGATGATTATCAATTGAAACCTGTCTTTCACAATTTTTTTTCCAAAAATCAATAATTATTTTGAAAATGGACAACTTGAATCTCGTCACTCAATAAGAATATTTTGATGAAGGATGAACGCAATGAATGGAAAGAGATTGCGATGTTACCTGCCAAATTTATGGTGCCATCCCATACATTGGCCTCGACTTCTTTCTTAACTGCTAAGGATTCTCCTTTCTAGCTACTTTCATCCAGTGAACTACTTCTAAACATGGAAATACCATCTAGTGGTATCATCTCCGCTACTTTGATAGACAAAAACGTGTTGATGGCCACATCATTCACGGATACATTTTCTCTAGTTTCTTCAAAAAACGTTGTTTGCGGAGCTTAATTCATAACAGACAAAATCTTTGGTTGATCCTGGTAGGAAATGCAAAGTAGAATTGTTGATAAAATGCCAACCATCTATTTTCAATACTTAATTATCTGTCAGGGATTACGATAAAATTAATCTCACCTTGTGACTCGATTTGCTTTTGAGCCATTCAACCAATGTAAACATGAATACAATGGTACTTCCTTCCAAATAATCCCCCAATACAATAGTGCCCGTAATTATTCAATCCCATTAAGCCCATTTATATATATTATATACACCCATAATATAATTATTCATGCAAAGGAAACAGATTTCAATCAAACCTAATCTTCTATAGGTTTTACATCAATTACCTGAAACAAGCATCAACACATTGATATCCATCATGAAATTACAGATAGCCACACAATTCTTTAGCAATATAGGTAGAATAACTATAGGTATGGCACCTAATGCCACCCACCGGAGAGGATGGTACATATGGTAGAACAAATATATGGCAAGGGAAAACCCAGAGGTTAACGTGTAAGGACTCAACCATTTTTTTGCAATTTTCAACTGTCTAGCCATAAGAAAACTTGCATCTAACCTTGCTTGATTTAGTGTCTTAATTATATAAAACCATAACATCATTCATTCCATTTGGAGTTGCATGAAGTAATTCGAATTAGGTAGAAAGGGTAAATCCACTTAAAACAAAACAAAAATTGCCCCATAGAATCAAGAAATTTATCTAAAAAAAGTGTATTTTAAAACTTCCTTAGGATTTGTTCTAGGTTGAGTTAAAAAACCCATTGTAGGCAATCCTATGTAGCCAGTTTTAATAGCTAACCCTCTCTAGTAAACCCAAACTTGGTATGGAACCTAACGCCACCCGCCAGAGAAGATGGTACATATAGTGGAACAAAGATATGGCAAGGAAAACCCAAGAGGTTAAGTGTAAGGACTCAACCATTTTCTTGCAATTTTCAGTTGTCCAACCACAAGAAAACTTGCATCTAACCTTGCTTGATTTAGTGTCTTAATTGTATAAAACCATAACATCATTCATTTTGTTTGGTGTTACATGAAGTAATTCAAATTAGGCATAAAGGGTAAAGCCACTTAAAACAAAACAAATTTTGCTCCATAGAATCAAGAAAGTTATCTAAAGAAAATGTATTTTAAAACTGCCTTAGGATTTGTTGCAGGTAAAGTTAGGGAACCCACTTTAGGCAATCCTATGTAGCTAGTTTGAATAGCTAAACCTCTCTAGTAAACCCAAACCTAATCCAACTTTCAATTGGCCGACTTAATCCACCTCCTGAATCCTGGTGGGATTATTGACAACTTTTAGTCCTTGGAAACCAAGAAGCAACCCAACCAAACCTTTTGATCCCTGCACTCTCTTTTTAGTGAACTTCAACTTTTGTACCAATATCTCCTAGAGATCCCATGATCCAACGAGAATTTGGTAAAAACCCCATATTATCCGTATCTTCATATCTTTAAAATATATTTTCCAAAAAAAATCATATATTCCAGTTTTCCAATCCCTGCAATGTTTCATGAATACTCATTTACCACATTCAGCTTCTTACACTCCAAGCCCCTTCTAGACCATTCTTAAATCTAAAATAAATCTAATATTAATTGTTCAATAAATTTCCAGAGCGTCAGATACCGAAGATAAGAAGGGAACAAACAACATAAGGAAATGAAGATACGGTACTGAGTAGTAATAGTGGAACTGACCTGGAAAACTAGGCCTACAATGGTCGTTCCCATCTTGCGGAACGAAGGAGGCTGAACACCTTTGTTCCGATCATTTCATTTCTCCTACAGAAATCAAAGTTGAAGCCATGTTTAGGAGGAAGTTCGATCGCAATATTCTCCATGTCTTCGCGAATGGGAACAAAAGCCGTATAAAAAAATCATAATCCACCATCAAAATAGTGAATTAATAGCACACATGAAACCTGTGAAAAGTTTAACGATCCTAAAAAATATACAGGATTTCAAACCTATAAAATGCAAACTGAGCATACCCCGCAAGCTCCAGAAATCAGAGGGATTTCTTTGCAATTTGACACCTTCCAAACCCTAAATCACGACAAAGGGGAAAGATAAATCCGTCACTTGGGTTTTATATTTTTTGTTGTCATGGTGGAGAGTTGAAAATGGTGCAAATAATTTAAAACCTGTAAAATGAATACTAAGTATACCCCACAACATCCAGAAATCAGAGGGATTTCTTTGCAATTTGAAACCTTCCAAACCCTAAATCACAACAAAGGGGAAAGAGAATTTTGTCACTCTGGATGGCTGTATATGATGGGTTGACGACATCTTAATCTTGAGGCCAATCAATATAAATAGAGGGATCGATGGAAAACTAATGCAAATGAATCTCTCACAATGCATAAAACCAAATCAACCGCAAAATAGATTTCTCCATAAGGATGCAAAATGAAATCTACAAGTGCAAGTCTTGTCTACACACTAAATGATTACAATGACTAAATGTAAATCATCTCTAATTAGTTGTCTTAACATTGATGTAGTTAGTTCATTAATACTCACAAGACAAACGTGGTTCCGAAAATCAAACCAATTCCTTATCTGGACACACTTGCGACATATAACTATGATAGTAAACCAAGCATCCATTTTCTCTAAAACACTAGGGTAAGAGATAGGCTTGCAACAACATTACCATATTCGATAAATAAATGATGAAATGTGATACAATACTGAGCAGTAACAATGGAACTGACCTGGAAAACGAGACCTACAAATGGTCATTCCTATCTTGCGGAACGAAGGAGACTGAACACTTTGTCTGTGATCATTTCATTTCTCCTACGTAAATCAAAGCCGAAGCCACCGTTAGGAGGAAGTTCGATCGTAGTATTCTTCATGGGTTCGCGAATGGGAACAAAATCCCTATAAAAAGGTCAGGATCCACCATCAAAATAATGAATTAATAGCACACATGAAACATGTGAAAAGTTTAATGATCCTCAAAAACATAAAAGATTTCAAACCTGTAAAATGCAGACTGAGTATACGCCGCAAGCTCTGGAAATCAAAGGGATTTCTTTGTAATTTGACACCTTCCAAACCCTAAATCTTGACAAAGGGGAAAGAGAAATCTGTCAGCTTCACACGCTAAATTCAGAATAGAAGGCAACGATATGCTACCAACATAGACATCTGCATCCACGTTCAAGTGATCAAAATAATAAACTTCGATTTTGGGCAAATCATTTCCTACACCGTGAAAAACCAACCACGAAAAAAACATAAAAACTCTAGAATGAAAAGAAAAACTCATAGTCTTCCATGTAGTGCTAAGAGCATGTTCCACAAGTTTAAGCTTCCAAAGAAAGTTAAAAAAATTACGTGATGATCACAGACTTTGTAAAGATGGTATTTAAAGGATCTCTTGAATTATATTCCAGTGAGAAAACATCCCATCCCCAGTCTCCACTATGGTGTGGGATCATCATCACTCTCAGCCTATCCAATATATATGGGTCATCATATGGGGCATTGGAGGCACGAATTGCACTCTCCAGTAGCCCTTAAATCTTGTTTTAGCTTCACACACCCCTCTACCCCCAACTCCTCCAAAGATGTCAATGTTTCCATACTTTCCTGCTCTTCTAACTCAGACAACCAAGAGCGTCACGACTCTTGCTTGCCGCTGTTATGTTCAAATCCACGACAAATTGAGTAATCCTAATAGTCTCATCACAGATAACCTCCACTGCGATTCTTGCGAGTTCTTGCAAGCTCGCTCATATTTTCCCATTGAGACCCTGTACATAGTTGGAAAGCAAAATAGGGTCGCACGATATCGGGTTTACTGTACATCATGCAGGTAAAGGCAGTATATACAAATTACATGTATGTAAAGGCCACACAATATCAGTTAACAGACCGACCGTCAAACTCTTGTATAAACACATGAGACACATGCCGAACTTTTATTCGCCAAACAAACGAAACACGTGTCAAATTGCAATTAGACAAAGTGACAAAAAATATTGAGACTACCATCTCCATTGTTTAATGCCTTCAACATAAAAAAACTGTTCTTTTTCCACTTTACTTCCTTTCTTTCCTTTAACTTACCTTTGCACCATTTAAAACAATTAATAGTAAATATTATACTAATTTTTGCTTTTTTGGAAGTACAGATTCTATGAATCGCTTTACCGAAATATCTTCTTCCTCTATCTTGCCAAAATTTCATGCAGGGATCTACCACAATCTTTAAAAATCTATGTAAATTTCATAACAGTGGATAGCTACCTAGTTCACGCAATCATCCAATTGCCCATTGTTAAAAATATTTAAATTGTTATACCCAATAACAATTGAACATAGTTTTCATTAGCTAAAAGCATGAAAATTACTACGAGTACTAAAATATTTCCAAAATATTTCCAGACTTTGTCATTTGATCAAGTGCCACAAGTAAATAGGACCAAAGTCAGGCACATTGGAGATCCTCCAACTAAAAAATTTCCTATGGCTTTCTTTGATGGAGCTGCGGTAGAATATATTGGAGGAGCAGGTATTTGTATTTGGATAAATGAACAACATTTTCTTTCTATCAAATTAGGCTGTGGATGTAGCACAAATACAAGAGCTGAGCTATTGCCGCTCTAGGCATCATTATACATTGCTAAAGATATTGGGTTGCCGTACTTACATATCTTTGGTGATTCCTCTGTGATTATAAATTGGGAAAAAGATGAATCCACACCTGCTATCGTGAACCTAGAGGCCTGGTGTGTTAACACTAGGAAGCTCATGTCTTCATTCACATTTGTGGATTTCAGTCATGTCTATAGAGAACATAACAAGAGGGCAGACACATTATCTAAGGAAGGGCTTAATATGGCTTCATGCCATCTTTCATTCACTGAAATATGTGAAGATGAAGTTTATGGGGAAGTTACACTTCAACTTTTTTGAGAGCATTGCTCTGGTTCTTAGACTTTAAGCCTCTTGGCTCTTCTTTGTGAAAGTTCTAGTTAAGATTATTAGCTATGTCTCTGGCTTTTTGAGTGATTACTAGCCCTGACTTGGATATTGTTTCTGGGCTCTTCTTATCTTCTTTCGGGACATACTTGGCTGAAAGGTTTATTGTGCATATTAAGAGAGGACACTTTACTAGTATATGATGCCCATGCACTGATAATTTGGTTCAGCGGGAGAGTAATCTCCTCTTGTACTGGATGCTGAAATACTTCCGGATGATATTAGGTCCACATGTTTTGGACTTGCTGATTAGTTTTGATGTTGTACCCAGTTCCTTTGATTCAATAGAATAGCAAAGAATGCTTTTTTCGTCTGAAAAAAAATTGGTACTAAAATAATGCATACTCTAATTATATATACCAATAACAAAAAATATGCGATATATAATATATAAATTACAGTATTGAAATATGATAACTAAATTTTATATGGTCATGCTTTACTAAATTACTACTAAATCATAAACACATACTAAATTACTATAAATGCAATTTAATTAATAAAAAGTAGTTGAAACCAAATGCACCGACAATGGCTTGAGAAAATGGAATGGTAAGCTAGAAGCAGGTTACCCTATTCAGTTGTCTTTCACTAAATGAATCATAGCTTTAATGTTTATATATAGCTCTGCTTCAAGTATGAAAATTTTAAATTCTTCGTTGGTTTTGGACCACTACATTTTTCCCCTGTAAAATTTGAAATTTGGACATAGTGGGCCCTAGAAATGTCAATGCCGCATTATTCTTTTTGCAACGTGAACTACATTTTGCATCACAGTTCTTAGCTTTCACCTCAATTTAATAAATTCGTCGATCATACTTTGTGTATCATGAATTGAGGCTCAGGTTCGCTTGTTCTATTTTGGGTTATCTGGTCTGATATGTCCATGTAACTATTTTATGTGTCTTATTTGGTCCATTTGCCAACCATACTTTGTATTTTTGGATTATTTTACTTATACTTAAATACAATATATCTTTCTTTTCTGGGATAAAAAACTATTTGAAAAATGTTGAACATTCATTGGGGAAACTTTGGATTGCAACAGATTGTGATGCTAGGGTTCTACAAAATGATTTGTAATTGGATTCTTTGTTTTTGTTTTTTTCCCAAACGAGGTGGTATGATTTTAGTGATTCAATAATCGTTTCAGTTGTGGCTGGTTCTCGTTTTTAGACGATAAATTTTATCATGTTAATTTGGAGCATATGGTATATACACTTGAAGAAATTTTGATTAAATAATACTACGTAGATATTTAATGCTTTTTTTCCACTTAGTGTAGGTGAAATTATAGAATAGCACAAATTATAGAATAGCACAATAAAGTTGGTTGAAGAAGACAACAAATTATTGAATTATCTGGGATTTTATTATTAATAGAAAATAAATACTAGTAATTGCTCTAAAAAGGTGCAATAATAAGTTGAATAAATTGAAGGGTTGGAAGATAAAGAAGGCTGAAAAGGAGAAATAAAACCAAATTGGTGTAAAACTGGTGTACTTGTGTTTATCAACATCTCAACAAATATTTTTGTAGCTTTATTTGGGTGAATACAGAGAGAAACAAAGACTTCCATCATATTACATGCAACATCTATTGCACTCCCAAAGACCAATCTCTTTGTAGCTTTATTTGGATGAATATGAAGAGAAACAAGGGCTTCCATAATATTGTTTACATCATCTATTGCACTTCCACTTCCAAAGACCAGGGATGATGGGAATTAATAGAACCCACGAGATGACCATATCTATTGCACTCCCAAAGACTAATATCTTTGTAGCTTTATTTGGATGAATACAAAGAGAAACAATGGCATCCATAATATTGCTTACAACATCTATTGCACTTCCGCTTAAGTGACTAGGGATGATGGGAATTAATAGAACCCACGAGATGACCATAAAGATCATGGTTTATAGAGGCTCCAAACAAGGTTTTGAATAAAACCAACAAACGAGATTGAATTTTGTCCATAATATGCACATGCCAAAAACATGACCATAATGTTGTGTATGCACTAGAAAGGTAAGATGGTTGCATAAAACCAACAAATGAAATTGAATTTTGTCCATAATCCACACAAGCCACAAGTAGGACCAGTGTTGTGTCTGCACTAAAAAGGTAAGATGGCACGCCATGAATGCCTAATAAAAAATTTGAAAAAATTGCAAATGAGATAGAAGTGTTTTCATGTTCTTTCCAGATTGGCAGGCGAGTAATTGGAAGGCACTCAACAAGCATCTAGCCAAACTTCACTTGGCATCCTCTCATTTGTGCAAGCACATATATGGAAACATGCCATGCTTGTTCATTGACCAATGTATTGATTAAATCCTTTTATTGTGTGATATATGGCGATCTTTCCTTAATAGAATATGACCCATCAAATCCTTAGACTCGATAAATCCATCTATGATCATCTCATAAATGACCAACAAGTGACTTGGGGGTATTGCCACACTCTTATCCAACCTGCATTGGATAGTCCCCTAATCTTGCCCAAGATGCTGTTGGATTTGGTACATTAAAGAATGGTAATGATAGTTTCTATGTTGCATCTCCCAAGGACTATGTCATAACATAAATACACTAAGTCAATAGATAAATATTAAAATATATGTAGCAGGGATATACCGAATATAAGCATTCCTTTTAGTCCCAAGGTTGTCTCACTATCATAATCATAACTAACTATAATTTATTACATTATTGTTAAGTATATTACAAATCTCCACTTTTTAATTGCTTCAACTATTGACATATTTTGATATTACAAGATGCTTTTGATCATCATCATAGTAAATGTGCTTTTCTCCATTTTAGGAGTATTCAATGGAATATAAGTGATTTATAATGCTTACAAGAATATTTTTTACTAATATATCACACATGGGAATATCTATTCTACCAAAGTCATCCATGATTGCAAATAGTTCCTCCCACTTGAAATGACACTTTCGTAGAAGGGAGACACCCAAGAGGAGAAAAACATGGAGATTTGAACCTCTGTGGGGTGTATGAAATGCTTAGCTATAGTTTTTAACCCTTAAGATAAAATTAAATTGAATCCACACAACACACATGAACCTACAAATATACATGATATATATTATTGCTCAAAGTTGTGATTGAGCAATAAAGTGAATGCGCTCTAACCATGACAAAGTGCAGAGAAGTAAGCATATAGATAACTTTGAAGGGTTGTTTAACTTAATGAAATGGTTATGTCATTGTAATTGAAAGAATAATAATGTGTCAACTACTTTCTACAACTCCAGGGAGAACCTAACCTTGCAACATCCCTCCTAATTGGTCTTAATTTACTTTGCAAATGAACCTACAAGTTTGTTATCAACATTTAATAAGTGTTACAATCTAGATTGGATAAAATATCTTAGCCATTATTAGAAAATAATGCAGGATACAAATATCAACATATGATGCAAAATTCAATTGAAATTACCTTAAAACTATGACTTTGGTTAGTGGGTTCAACCATTTCTTCATTTCTAACATCTATGTTTGACATTAGAGACAAGTTTCTCCTTGAAGATTCTCAAAAATAGAACATGCATTTTGTAAGTTCTCATTCTTGGGGCTAAATCATGCCTCCTATGCTGGGGAGATGGGAACAAGTGTCCTCTCAAGTTATAAATACCATGAAGATGCATGGAGGAGGTGAGAGTTTACTCTTCTCTTTACCGAACAAGGAATGTAATAACTCTTCACAAATAGGTGAGACCACCTATAGGCTTCTTTCTTGTACGAAGGATTTGATCTTAGCATCACCATTCTTTGAAGTTAATTGCATACCTAAGATCATATATGGGTCTTGTTTCTATGTGGGGGATTTGACCTCAACGTTACTGGCATAATTTGAAATCAATGGTGTAGTCAAGACTGAGTTCATGTCATTTTGTTCTTCGGGGAATTCGATACCATAATCGCCACTCTTTATGAGATTATCTATGATCTAATGTCATCTAGCGAGATATAGTAGAAAGGGATGAGGATATCCTGCAATTTTCATTATTTTGTTGTTGAAAGGCAGAGAAAGAAAAAGAGCCAACTCGCCACTCTTTATGAGAATATCTATGATCTAATCTCATCTAGCGAGATATAGTAGAAAGGGATGAGCATATGCTGCAATTTTCATTATTTTGTTGTTGAAAGGCAGAGCAAGAAAAATAGTCAACTGTACTAGATTTCTATTGCTGCTCCCTTGACATCAGTAATTATAGCTACTCTATTCATCTTCGCCACCATGGCTGGTATAAAATGAATTAGCGTTGTAAGAATGCATATTCCCTCTTCTGATCTCTGAATATTCTGCATGACAAGTCGCTTCCTTCACAGACATTGCTCCCCACAGATTTCATTCCTTTGTGAGCATTTTATCTTTATCATCACTGGATTATGGAATCCGGTAAAATCACATATACTATTCTGTTTCCTGCATATTGGTCACTTGAAAAAGGGGCTGAATCCACCTTCCCTTCAAATGTTGCGTTTTAATGGCAATTACTTAGGATTGGCAAGAAAAACCGGGCTTGTTACTGAACTCATCTCACTGACGGTATTTATCATTAACACTTCCTATTTTGGTAATGCAGAAAATCATTACAATCGATTCGATTCATATCGAATCATCCTAATAATCATTGTGATAATAATGTAACAGGAAGGTATAGCAGTGGGGAGAACATTTGCTGCAATCAAAGATTACCGGGTTGATAGAAACGAGGAGATGATGGCCATTGGATTGATGAACATGGCAGGCTCTTGCACTTCTAGCTATGTTACAACAAGTATATATAGAGGAGGGAGAGATGCTATTCAATAATCTATAAATATGTAACAATCATTATTTCATTAGTTATGATCATAATTAGCATAACCATTTAACTTGGGGTTAGGGTTAGTGAACATTCATATGTTACAAGTATTAACTATTTGTTATTATTAACTTTTTATTAGTTATATGAGTTGTGTGTTACTATCTGTTAAGCATGCATCAGCTACTAGTTATCCATCTCATCTTATTACAATCTAGGAAAAACATAATTACTACTCCATCTCAAATTCTAAAACTCAAATGCCAAAATCATTAAGTAAAGAATAAATAAGCTAGATAATTCAAAATAAAAAGAGCCAATACCAAGTTAGTTTACATATACAGTGATGATACAGTTCTAATGGCTCTTACCAAGTTATTTTACGATATTAATTTAAAATGGCTCTTAAAACAACTGAATATAAGACTCCCAAGTATAAATGGTGGTCCAACACAAAGCATACTGTATAGCAAAGATTTTAGAGTACGTTTTGCACTTCTACTAAATTATTTGAAATGACTTTCACTAAACTATTTTTGTTGAAAAACTTGAGTCACCATGAATCTAGTACCTGGTGATGTCATAAACCAGTAACGCTCCAACTGCTCCTCTGTAATAAGATCTTGTGATAGATCAAAATGACTCTTGTCTAGCTTGCAAGATGCCCAAATAAATGTTTTGAATATCATTATTGCATAGATAGTCAATTTGACATGGATTGAAATTCATGACAAAAGATATGCCACTGTGATTAAGTAAGCTTACATTTAAGAACGCATTATAAAGACAACCACCACAAGGGGGACTCACAAACAACCATTTTGCATATTCGATTGTTCATTGCAGGTAGAAAATTTTCTCGAAGTATATATAGAAAACAGGGAACATTCACTTGTTAATCACCTTGATGATAAATATATATTCCAAAATGATGCTTGAAGTTCGATGGATTTGTTGCGTTAATGTGAGATTGTAATATCCCAAATTCGGATATTTTCTATTTCTAAACAATTATGCTGATACAACTGGGCATGCAAACTGCCATGCAAAAATCCCTATTTTATAGGAAAAATTAGGGTTAGGGTTTGCGAGATAGAATGAACACTTACCACTGATAAGCCGGTCTGAACTACTCCAAAGAAAGTCTGCCAGTACTGCAAGCTGGATCGGAGAGGATCTGAGCTCCTCTACTTCAGGTGAATTCCCCCAGCAGCAAGACGCCCAAGTAGGAAAGTGTGACACCCTCAAGGAAGGAGGTGTCCGATCGGACTTAGAATTTGCAGGACTGATAGCGGTTCAGTGTCGAAGAGAATGCCCGGAGAATGCGAAGGTTCTGAGATCTCTAGGTAGGGTAGCGAATCACTTCAGAGAGGCAGCTACTCACCCCTTGGAACCCCGAAACGGCTGATAACTGCTTCGGATGAGCACTGATGGATTTGAAACTCACTGGGTACCGGAGTATGAAGCTGATGATGAGAATGGTGCCTGAGTTTCAGAAGGAAACTGAGATCTGAAGGCCCAGCAGCTAATTAGGGCTTTCTAGCTGAAAACCCCCTCTTACGGCTGCACACGTGTCCCTGCAACGATCTATACCATATACTAGATAACTGATGAATGAATGAAGAACAAGTGGTGAACCTGCATGGCTTACCCAGAATAAGACTAAGACAGATGTTTCACTGCTGAAATCCTGTTAGCTGAAGACTTCGTCTCCAACCCCAATTGCTGTGCTGCACGCTGTGCTGCTATCCAAGAGCTCCCAAAATAATCATAATCCAAAAGTGAAGTCTCCTTTCGCTTTATCCTCTATTTATAAAGTTCAACTGCGCAAAACCTAATCTTTGACCTAATTAGGTCACTTTATCTTCTAATTTGCCGTTGACTTGCATGCATGCGGATGGAGACTTAAAGAGTCCATGCATTATTAAATAATGCTAGGATGGCATGCACGAAGGTGGCCTTTGGCCCCGGTGGCCCTTCTCGACCAAATGATGATGCCCTAGGTCTTCTATGGATGGCATCAGTTCTTAGCTGATTCCCTAGCTGTCAGTAACCGCTCGAACCCATAGGAATCACATAGGTTAGCGGTTTTGGGGCCTTAAGGCCTAATTGGAAGAGGAAATTACAGTCCTCCCCTCTCGAGATTGCTTGTCCTCAAGCAACTTAAAATTAGGATGCTGTAATACCTGTTCACCTTCCCAGGTGGCATCTTCTGGCGGTAGTTCCTTCCATTGAACTAAGTATTCCCTGATTACCCTGTTCTTGAGCTTCCTCTCTCTAGTCTGAATGATCCGTTCGGGAATCAGTATCAGCAGTCCTTCATCATCTAAAGGAGGCAATTCGGTGGATGGAGTAATGTGTTGCCCAAGGGTCTTCTTCAGGCTCGATACATGGAACACATTGTGAATTTTGCTTTCCTGAGGAAGTTCTAGCTCATATGCCACCTCTCCCACTTTCCGGATTATTTTGTAGGGTCCAGAGAAGCGGGGTTTCAACTTCTCTACTCCTTTCTTCTTAAGCGAGGACTGTCCATAAGGATGGAGCCTTAAGTATACTAAATCCCCTACTTCGAAGCTCCGTTCAATCCTGTGTTTGTCGGCATACATCTTCTGTTGATTCTGGGCTGTTTGTAAATTCTCCTTCAGTATTTTCAGTATGTCCTGACTGTCCTGTATCCAATCCTTAGCCTTAGGAGCCCTACTGTCTCCGAATGCCAAATCTGCATAGTCCAAGGCCTCGTATCCATATAATGCCTTAAAAGGAGTCATCCTAATAGACATGTGATAAGTAGTGTTGTAGCAATACTCCCCTAGGTGTAGCCATTTGATCCAGGTCCACTGCTGCCCTGCTACATAATTCAGATACCCTTCGATCATTTTGTTGACTATTTCTGTTTGCCTGTCACTCTGGGGGTGATAACTCGTACTAGTAGCCAGTTCGGTCCCCACCAACCTGAACAGTTCTTGCCAGAAGGCACCCATGAACCTGCTATCCCGATCACTGACAATGGTCTTAGGCAACCCATGTAACCTGAAAACCTCCCTCAAAAATAACTCCGCTACTTGAGATGCCGAGTAGTCTGATGGTATCGAGAAGAAATGTGCAAACTTGGTCAGTCTGTCAACTACTACATATAAACAATCCCGCCCTTGGACCTTGGGCAAGCCTGTAATGAAGTCCATGGAGATGCTCTCCCACTTCTGTTCTGGAATCGGTAGTGGCTGGAGTAACCCTGCGGGGTGGGTGTTCTCAATCTTGTTCTGTTGACAGATGCTACATTCCCGGACATGCTGCATAATCTCCCCCTTGAGGCCCTTCCAAGAGAACCTCTCTCTGATCTGCCTATAGGTCTTTAAGAAACCTTGATGCCCTGATAAAGGAGAATCCTGGGCTGCCTGAATGATCTTCTTCCTCAATGTGGATTCTGGAACGAGGTATATTCTGTCCTTGTAATAGATGATGTCATCCACAATCCTGTACCTGTCATCCTAAATTTGCCCGTCCAATAATTCGCAAGCGAATTTATTTTTGGAGTATTCCACTAAGAGAAGTGCCCTCCAATCCATGGATATACTACTGAGAGATAATGGGGATGGACGCTTGGATAATGCATTAGCTACTACATTATTTTTACCTTTCACATACTCGATCTCGAAATCATAGGCTTGTACCTTGCTGACCCATTTCTGTTGCCGCTCATTCAGTTCCTTCTGTTCCAAGAAGTACTTGAGGCTGTTATGATCGATTTTGATTTTGAACTTACTGCCCACCAGGTACTGTCTAAATTTTGTGAGAACATGCAAGATGGCCAGCATCTCCTTGTCATATATGGAGTAATGGCGTTCGTAGTTCTTCAGTTTACGGCTCTCAAATGCAATAGGGTGATGATTCTGCATCAACACTGCTCCTAACCCTTCCCCTGAGGCATCACACTCTACCACAAAAGGTTGTGAGAAATCTGGTAATGCCAGAACTGGACAAGAACTCATAATAACCTTCATCTCCTTGAAAGTTTTCTGTGATAAGTCTGTCCAAGTGAACGCTCCTTTCTTGGTGAGATCTGTGAGGGGTGCTACAAATTGGGAGAATCCCTTAACGTACCGCCGGTAATAAGTACACAGACCTAGGAACCCTCTTAACTCTGTAACTGTTTTTTGCGCAGGCCAATCTCTGATAGCCCTGATTTTCTCCATGTCAACCTGTACTCCTTCTGCATTGATTACGTGTCCTAAGTACAACATTTCTTTCATGCCAAACTCACACTTGGACATTTTTGCATATAGTGAATGCTCTTCTAAAATACGCAATGTTTCGTCCAGGTGTTTCAGATGTTCTTCCCAGGTTTTGCTGTAAATCAGGATGTCATCAAAGAATACCAGTAAAAATTTACGTAGCTGTGCTCGGAAGGTATGGTTCATGCATGACTGAAAAGTGGCCAGAGCATTGGTCAGTCCGAACGGCATGACCAGAAACTCATAGTGACCATAATGACAACGGAAAGCTGTTTTGTAGATGTCCTGGTCCCTTACCCTGATCTAATGGTACCCCGAGTGAAGATCGATCTTGGAGAAGTATTGAGCTCCCCGAAGTTCATCCATGAGTTCGTCAATTCTGGGAATGGGATACCTGTTCTTGATGGTCTTTTTGTTAAG
>LPNX010543480.1:230183-329122 GCA_001517045.1 Pseudotsuga menziesii | reverse complement strand
TTTTTTATATATATATATATATATATATATATATATATATATATATATATATATCCATATCTCATAAGGTTTTTTGCAAGGTTGTGTGTTTAGCTTTCAGGTAGCAAGGATTGGACGAGCTCTGGATCTAGTTTGAATCCACTGTACATCTAGCATTTTTTTATAGGCATTTACCCTCTGCATTCCACTAACAAGTTTCTCTTGTAGATCTATCCAGCAAGAGGCCTTCCCCCTTCTCTTCCTCCATTTTATTAAAATTAATCTTCCAGTTACTTGTTCGTCCTCTTATGATCATATCTACTTCTAAAAATTTCTTATAGATTGTTAGATCTAGTTCCTAAGAGTCTTGTTACTTAGATCTGAAATTTCATAAAGAATATCATATTTTAGAGATAGATCCAGGTGAAGAAATTCATTTTTGCAAGTAGCTAAATAACAGATCTAAATCTTGCTCATAAGGTAGTGTTTTTTTTGTTCTTTAAAGATTTAAATTCTGCAAGAAAGTGCACATAATATTGGCTGCCCAAAAGGAAAGCAAAGATCCCAAGGAAAGCTTGCTTTCCTTGGTTCCTTTTTGCAAAACTAAATTGTTCCTTTTTAACATTTTTTAACTTAGTCCTTTCTTCGATAATTAGTGTGGTGACCCAAAACAATTTTAAAGTGTTTTTGGACACGTTTTATTTTAATATCTTGCTGTTTTTTAATAGATTTAACAAAAAATAGAAGGGGGCTCTTCCCATTTTTCGACTCTTGGGTGAACCGGAGCTTCCCAGAGGCTTCTCCCACTGTTGTGCTTCCTTATTAGGCTTGTTGTAAGCTTGTTATAAGCCTTTGGATCCCAGATAACAAGGAACAAAGTGAAATTATTTTTATGATATTGCAACCTTTAATAATAAACATTTAATTGGAGTAGGATCTTTCGAGCCCACTTTCTATCCCCCCTGGGGGTGTCCGCGTCCGTTTTACTTTTTTTTTCATTTTTTTCATTTTTTTTCTCTAGCTTAGTCTTATCATGTAGGATTCTATACTTTGATCATATTTGTCATTATTCCATATTTTTAAATAAAAGTAATACTAATACTTACCCCACGAATCCCCGATTGAATTGAAAGGTGAAACATGATCATGGTAGGATTAATTAGAAAACCTGTGGTGTGTGTTTTTGCTTCTATTTTCATTGCTACTTTTCACAAGAAAACCGTAAAATTAACCTCTCCTTGATTTTTTGATTGAGGTCCACTTGGACTGAAAGAGATTCCTAGAGGGTCTTTTTTTTAACAAGAACACGCTCTTAAAATTTACTAAAATTTACAAGACTTCGGTGTGTATGGTCTGTACCTGGTTATGGTTTGTCTAATCAGTCAATCTACATCAAAAACAACATGAGTGACTAGAATAATTAGGATTCACTTTCTGAATTAACCACCATAGGAGAAAATACAATGCCTCGATTAAACCGTAAATGGTGGAAAAATGCACAATGTAAGTGGGAACTACTAGATAGTGAACTCAAGGTGCCGATCTCTGTTACATTTTAGTGGGTGTATTATGAACATAGTCTCAAAGAATCCATCCAGCCCACACATTCCTTGCGAGTAGCCTTAGCGGTTGTTACTTTTGGACATACTCCAAGTACCCCCCAAGTATATCTGGAGTCCCCACCACCTAATTTAATTCACTCATTTTTTCACATTAATTTAAAACATACCAAGATACAATTGCACAACATTCACTCCAGCACTTGCAAGCACTCTTAATTATTTTCGGCTATATTTAAGGCACTATTCAACTATTTATTTCTTTCAATCTATACATGATATGGTGTCGCATCATCTTTATTTGTGATTGTCTCTTCATGTTATCTATTTTTTACAATTATTATATCAAAACTCCTAAAAAAATTACTCATTTAATACCATCATCATCTAAGTAACCATCCTTAGTAACTTGTAGGGCCTACCCCCCTTGGCTTCGTTAGAATTTTTCCTAAACGGAGTAGTCAAGAACAAGGTGATAGCCCTGAATCGAGACTTTCCCCTGAGGACACACCTAGTGGCTTGAATACTTATGCCATGTTCCCCACTAGGTGTGTGAAAGGCGACAACATCTTTTGGCACCATTGTCGGGGATAAATTTTCTAATTCCCGGAGTACGACTTTTGTTTTCTTCCTTTTTGTTTTTTCTTTGTTTGATGAATGCTTAGAGTAGACATTTAATTTTCATCTAGTGAATCCACTGACTTTTTCCATTTTTTATTTTTACAAAGAAAAGAAAAAAATAATTTTTGTGAAGGATTTATTAATTTTTTTTTTCACATGGCGACTCCATTGAAGGGATAAAACCCTACATTCTCATAATTTTGTTAATACTTGTTGTGTGTAGATGAGCTCATATGACATAGTGAAACTTTAAATGCTCATTATTTGACAGCTCCAGTTAAGTACCAAAATACATGGTTGATATATGCTACTGATAAGCCGTTATGGATGATGAAGATTATCATGCTCAAATTTGCAATGCATATCCTCCCATCGATTTCTCGGGCATCCCGGGTTTTCCTAACCATGAACCATATCTCCAGGATAAAGGATATGTTCAAGCTCCATTTTTTTGTGGAAATGGTGATTTATTTTTCTATCACATCATATCCTTCCTTTCATTTGTGACTAAGATCAACATACTTCATAGGGATAATATGATGTGAATTTTTGCTATTTTTTTGGAAAAGAAATCTTGGATATGGTTTTGTAGTATTCCTAGTAAATGCATTATCTCCGTTGAATACTTATGTGCTATGTTTTTTGAGAGGTGGCATAATGGTGAGGGAGATATGGTAATTGTTGTAGAAAGGGCCCTCACCTACCTAAAGGATCTAAAGGAGCCCATGACTTCCATTATAGATGAGCACACTTGGGATGATCCTATTGAAGAGCTTCACGAGGAACCCATGATTGAACATATTGTTGAAGACTCTCCTCATGTCACCATAAATGAAAACATTGAAGATTTGAGGTATTTTAAAGATTGTTGTAATGGTAATATTTTTCCAAAAATCCCTCAAGAGGAAACCATTACAGAGATCGACACTTATGAAGAAATTTATGATGTGTACGATGACACTCCTCTATGTTCATCACTTAGGGATGAAGTTTTGGAATCTTTAACTTCTCGTAATATCTTTGAAACCAAAACTTTGAAGGATGCTTTTTATGAACAGGAGGAGGGTAGTTATATCTTAGGATGTGATACCAACAAGGAAGAATCTCTCATATCCGACATAAATGGGAGTGGTGACTATTGGAATTTCATAGATAGTACAACTTGGGAAAATCTTATCGAGAATCCCATCCATGATATGTCTAGCAATGGGAGTGTCTATTCAAAAATTTGTGAAAGTCCAATCTATGATACGTCCATAGAGGGGAGCGTGGATCTAGATACCTAGGAAAATATTAGTATGGAAGAGGAGCATTCAAAATTTTCACATGATCATTTAGAGTCATATTAGGTAGAGCCACACAAAGTTAACAGTAATGAATACATTGAGAAGCACTATTGTGAAAAGTTAGATGTGATGCAGTCAGTGGAATATCAGCCTCAACCATCTTCTTCACATGTAGAGGTTCCTTATGATTTGGAGCTACTTGGGGATTATGCAATGATTTATCATTTGATAAGCCCCGATGATCAATATGATGATGTAGTCATTCTGCCTCATCTTGTTGATTGGTATATTAGTCCTATCCAGTCATGGATAGAAGCAGCCTGTGTGAGAACATACCAGTTTGGGAAGAAATTTAATGACTTTATTCATGCCTATGATTTCCCATCCAACACTACCATTCCAGATCATCATGTAGGTTTGCATTTTCTCAATAAGGTATCCTTAATTTGGCTGGTAACCAAAGACAAGGAAGGTTTTTTTTATGTTAATAAAATGGATAGGTGGTTACATTGGATTTCTGATTACACTTAATGTTTTTTATATCATGCTTAGAGTAGGAAAATAAGCTCCTTAAAAGAGATCATTTACTTTCTACATTTCAATTTTGTACTTAGCTATAATAAATATTTTCTTTCAATAGTTAGCTACATTTATTTTGTTTAAATAAATCAGCTTAATGGTTCATTTGTATTTTATATAAAGCTTGTGCTACTGAGGTTTTCTTGTCAAGTTGAGATTTTTCTTACAAGGTATATAAACCAGAGATTCTGTTGTTCTTGTATCCTCTCCTTGCCCTATGACTTGATCAAGCACGTGTCCCACAGTTGGAGCTAGATGTTCCTACCTAAGTTGTAATTGGTGGGTTTTTCAAGCGATCCCACGAAGTAGAACAAGTACACTTGTTCATGATCAGAGTTCAGAAGTCTACGAGGATTTTTTTGGGAGTCTGTTCAAAACGTTTTTGTAACACATGTTCATACCACCTTGGGGAAATTGTAAACAATGTCCTGGAATTTAAATTTTTATAAAAGGCTCAGCTTCCTAGACTTAAGCATCAAGCATACTAGCCCAGAGTGTTTTTTCCCTTGGTTATTATCGGTTGTTGAATAAACGATTGATAATTTCTGAGTTTTTCACTCAATACCTCCAAAGTTGGGGTGGTCGGCTTGAAATTTAGTCTTATTGAGGTTATTAGAGTCTATGTGTCAATGTATAAACATGCTAGGCATTATGGTCGAGTCATATAAACATGTCCCAAGTCCCCTAGGTTTTTTTTTTTTTTTTTTTTTAATTGTTCCACAAAACTTAGGCTATTTTTTAATAGTTTAAATGGAAAAATTGCTATTGTAATAAAAGTGGGGTTAAAAGTCAATTTCATGCATGGGGGTGATCATTTTCTAACTCGAAGCACCCGGGAAACCCATAAAACACTTTTTCCTCAGTTTTGAGTGATTTTTCCATCACTCAGGTAAGAAAATCCCAAAAAATCAAATATTGGATGATTTGATTGAAATCAATTTCTATCAGCCTCCCTAATTTTTGTGGGGAATTTCCTTTGATAGAGGCATCAGTTTCAGTCCCTCTCATCTCTTCTGTGATTTCACTGGAGTTTGGAGGGCATCTGTCTCCCTCATTGGGTGAATTGTGTTGTGTTGTCCAGTGAGGATGAGTTGGGTGAGCCGATAGGTGGTGTGGTGGCATCTCAGGTGAGAGGTTGCACACCTAGAATTCCTGATTCACTTTATATCTCACCCAGTTCATTGTAGATCATCTCCCAGCTCATCTCCCAGTCAGGATTTGCACCCCCTTTGGGCCAGTGGTCCTGTTTTTGCTATAAATTGAGGCTGCATTCCCTTCTTGAAGTTAGTTCGAGTTGGAGAGAATAGGCTTTCTATTTTAATACTATTGTAATCTTTTCAATGTTGGAATAAAAAATCTTTGGAGGCTAAATGGTGTAATGCACTCATGTGTGTGGAATAACCATTGTCTTGTGGTTATCGATGTTGCCAGTATTCCTCTCAATTTCTACATCTGAGCCTTGTCTGGATTGAATGATTCAGCTGAATAAATAGGAGTGTAGTTGGGAAAGTAAGATTACTTTTTTTCTCTACATCTCATATCATATGTGCTTGAATATCTAGATTATGCATGTTTAATAAGCTTATTTGGATGTAATTCTTGTCTCTTTTTTCATATATATATCCAGATCTCATAACATTTTGTGCAAGGTTGTGTGTTTAGCTTTCAGGTGGAGAGGATTGGATGAGATGTGGATCTAGTTTAACTCTAATGTACATCCAAAATTTTTGTGGAGAAATTTCCCCTCTACATTCCACTAACAAGTTTCCCTTGCAGATCTATCCAGCAACAAGCCTTCCCCCTTCTCTTCCTCCATTTTATTAAAATAAAACTTCTAGTTACTTGTTCATCCTCTTATGACCATATCTACTTATAAAAATTTCTTATACATTGTTAGATCTAGTTCCTAAGAGTCTTGTTGCTTAGATATGAAATTTCATAAATAATATCATATTTTAAAGATAGATCTAGGTGAAGAAATTCCTTTTTTGCAAGTAACTAAATAGCAGATCTAAAGCTTGCTCATAAGGTAGTTTTTTTTTTTGTTCTTTAAATATTTAATTTCTACAAGAAAGTGCACATCATATTGGCTGCCCAAAAGGCAAGACAATTTCTCAAGGAAAGATTTATTTCCTTAGTTCCTTTTTGCAAAAATAAATTGTTCCTTTTTAACAAATTTTAACTTAGTCTTTTTTTCAGTAATTAGTGTGGTGACCCAAAACACATTTAAAGTGTTTTTAGGCACATTTGAATTTAATAGCTTGCTGGTTTTTATCATATTTTACAAAAAATAGAAGGAGACTCTTCCCTTTTTCTGACTCTTGGGTGAACCGAAGCTTCTCGGAGCCTTCCCTCGTTGCTGTGCTTCCTTATTAAGCTTGTTGTAAGTTTTTTGTAATCCTTTGAATCCCAGATAAAAAGGATCAGAGTGAAATTAGTTTGATGATATTTTAACCTTTAATAATAAATAATCACTTCGAGTAGGCTCTTTCGATCCCACTCCCCGTCCCCCCTAAGGGGATCCGCATCCGTTTCACTTTTTTGCACTTTATCCTGTTTTTTTCTCTAGCTTAGTATTGTCATGAAGAATTGTATACTGTAATCATATTTTTAATTATTCCATATTTTTAAATCAAATTAATACTAATACTTACGCCACGAATCCCCGATTGAACCAAAAGGTAAAAGAGGATCGTTGTAGGATTAATTAGAAAACCTTTGGTGTGTGTTTTTTGTTCTATTTTCATTCTTACTTTTCAGAAGCAAACAATAAAATTAACCCCTCCTTGATTTCCTGATTGAGGTCCACTTGGACCCAAAGAGATTCTTGGAGGGTCTTTTCTTAATAAGAACACGCTTTTAAAATTTAATAAAAATTACAAGACTCCGGTGTGTATGCTTTGCACTTGGCTACGGTTCATCTGATCAGTCAAGATGCATAAAAAGCAACACGAGTGAATAGAATAATTAGGATTCACTTTCCCAATTAACCACCGTAGGAGAAAATCCAACACCTCGATTAAACCATAAACGGTGGCAAAATACCCAAAGGAAGTGGGAACTACTGAATAGTGACCTCGAGGCGTCGATCTCTGTTATATCCTAGCAAGTGTATTATGAACATAGTCTTAGAGACTCCATCTAGCCCACACATTCCTTGTGGGTAGCCTTAGCAGTTGTTACTTTTGGACATCCTCCAAGTACCCCCAGGGTATATCTGGAGTTCCCCCCACTTAATTTAATTCACTCATTTTTTCACATTAATTTAAAACATACCAAGATACAGTTGCACAACATTCACTCCAGTGCTTGCAAGCACTCTTAATTATTTTTGGCTCCATTTAAGGCACTGGTCAACTATTTATTTCTTTCAATCTATATGTGATTGGGTGTCGTATCGTGCTTATTTGTGATTGTATCATCATGTTATCTGTTTTTTACAATTGTTAAATAAAAAATCCTAAAAAACTTACTTATTTAATACCATCATCATATAAGTAACTGACCTTAGTAACTTATAGGGTCTAGCCCCCTTGGCTTCATTAGCAGTTTTCCTAAATGGAGGAGTCAATAACAAGGTGATAGCCTTGACTCGATACTTTCTCCCAAGGACACACTGAGTGGCTTGAATATTTCTGCCACATTCCCCCCTAGGTGTGTGAAAGGTGGCAACACTTAGTGCAACCCACGAAGGGGAATTCATGTGTATTGTGTCTGCAAACATCGCATAATTTGCATGGCTGATTTGTACATAATGAAGCGTTGCGTCTAGGTGGGTTTGGTTGCTGGGTATTTTGAGCTAGTCGGTTTTCCCTAATGTTGTTGGGAGGATTTCACTATTGGCCACCTCCTTGCAGTTGGTTATTGCCTCAATTCCTAGCTCAGTTATTTATGGCTTTCCCTTGTTGTTTGATGGGGGTTGGTTGGTTGGGACAATTTTTCTAGGAAAAGACTTGTCCTAAGGGTGGTGGCGGGGCTAGGGTGGGGGTTAGAGAAGCTTGTGCTGGTGGCACATAGTAGACCGGGGGAGTTGGTGCTACAAATCCAGTCATCTGTTTGGAATATTGTTGTGCTGGCCAAACTTGCATAGGGGCATGTTGTTGTGGCATGGGTTGCACATATGAGGTTGTGGCTCCGAACTTAGACATTATCCTCAAATAGTCAAGGGATTGGTTAGGGTGGGAAACACTAGGGGTGTTTCTTGAATGTGGTGGCATCATAGGTTGTGTCACACGATGTTGTGATTAGTATGAAACAAAGACTATGATTCCATCTACGGCATGGGATGCCCTGGATGTGTCATGGTAAGAAGTGCCTGCACGTTGATCATCTAGAATGATGCTATAAAGGTATTCAGACTGGGAATAAATAAGATCAAACTGTTGGGATTTTATGATGGCTTCCTCTTCAGATTGGGTACGTTCGGATGCGATGTCCTTTTCTATAGGTGGTAGAAATTTTTTTAGGAACCAATCCAGGAATATCCTATCATGAAGTTGTATCTTGCACAAACTACAACGTCGCCACCACTCATGGATGTGGTCAGTTATATGGGTCACATTATTTTGATAGCAAGATAGTAAGATGTCCACCCCTTCATTGTATCTGATCTGGAGTTGGAAATATTGCAGGAACATAAAATCCAAGGAGTTAAAATCTGGGTATTTGGATTGGTGTAGCTCAATGTACCATTTGGTTGTGGCACCTATTAGGGTGTGTTGGAACAACCTCAGTCTAATAGAGTCATCTACAATGTTGTTTGATGAGAACCAAAGGTAAAACATCATTATGTGGTTTTGAGGGAATTCCCCTGTGTTCCCTTCAAACATTGGAATGTCTGATGGGATTTTGGTTGGCATGGGGTTCCAATGGGGTTGATGGAAGATTGGGTCATTGGTTAACTTAGCCAAATCCGACAATTTTAGGTGAGCCATGAAAGGGAGGTTAGACCCAACATCAGTGAAGGAAGGACCAGTAATGGTGTCAGGGTTTACTAGAATGTGATGGACCTATGTGACTCGTGGCACATGCGGCTGAATTCCCACAATGGGGATAGGTGACACAGTCGTGGAAGGGTCACTGCCCCCAGGTATAACTGGGGAGATGAAGGGAATGGCTAGTATAAGTGTGGGTCCTTTACTATTGGGTAGCTAAATTATCATGGTCTGCGCAACTATGATAGGACCACCAACAGGGATGTTGGTGACGATTTGAGGGATGGAAATGGGTCCACTGCCAATCAACCCTCTGGAGAAGGGATCTGGGTTTGTACCAGCCATGGGGCTGGATTGTGCAGTGTGCAAATTTGGCTCATATTGGTATGAATATGAGTCATATTCATAGGCTATGTGACCTTATGATAGTGTAGTAGGTCATCAAGAATGGTCTCGACGATGTTGGTTCAATGGGCCAAACTAAGGGGACTCCCCCCTAAGAAGAGAGGAGGAACGTGATGGATCAATGGTTTTTTTTAGTGAGTCAAACAATGTTATTGGTGATGAATATCTGGACCCTAGTTAAATGGATTCCTAGTGGCTTTTAGGTGGTCGCTCAACCACCAAGTCTACCAGAAGACAACGCTTGGATTTTTCCTCACAGGTTTTACTAGTCAATCGATGGGGGTCGTTTCCCATTTTGCTTAGCAATTCCTCTCGTTGGCCAGCTACTTTGGGTTTCCCATGGTACTCCTCATAATGATTTTTAGAGCATAGCCCAAGTACTTCCCATGGTTAAGGAAATCAAGGACTTATGTCCTCAGACTGCAAAGTTTTGAATTAATGTAAATTAATTGATTTTAATGGTTGGATCAATGTCATGAACTAAGTTTGGTTGATTAAGTTTTGTGGTTGTGTGCATCCTTGTGAATGAGTCCTATTTTAAATTATTATTTGCAATTTTGTTTTAGACATGTTAATCTGTAGTCATTTGGTGTATTGATATAGTTTAGCAGACATTTATGGTTTCTTAAGTAGATTAAACAATGGGAAACCTGTGAACAGAACTGAAACTTAATCAGAACTCAAGATGTAACTATTAAATTTTATAGGTGACTACCCTATCCTTGTATTCTTCCTATACCAGGAAAGAGTGGTGCGCTCTCAACACAGTGGGACTAATTCCACCCGTATATCCTCAGGTCACTCTTTGAGTGCAAGGTTGGTCAACAGGTAGGACACGAATGCATGAAACCCCCAATGGTCTTAGCCCCCTCTACCTTCCAATTCACCCATTTTTAGTTGTTTTGGAGCAATGACAGTGATAAGTGCCTATTACTATACTTTCTCGACCCCCTGTCTTATCTCAGAATACCCTGGAGGGTGATGACCGAGTAGAGGAGGGAGGGTTGTGCAAGGGGGTTAATTTCCAATGATTAAGTGGAAAAATAAAAATCAACTTAGAGGATTTTAACTTAAGCATTTAAACAAATTTATTTTCCAGAATATTTAACCACACATAAATTAAACCTAAAACATTGCTTGCAAAAATAGAGAGGTCATTGGACAGTGGCGATAGAGCTCCACTAACAGTTCGACTAGTCAAAGAAGACATTCGAGAGACATATCACTCTTATCAGGGTCAATTTGGTGAGGGGTTCGCACCTGTCATCCCAAAATAGGTGAGGGGGTCGCAGAGTTTAGCCCGAAACATGCGACTCATCCTACAAAGGTAGGTCGCTCCTGTCGGGGGAAATTTAGTGAGGGGTCACTTTTATAGGGAAAATCTAAGCGACAAGGTCACCCTTTCAGACTCTAAAGTGGTGACCTAGCCCAAAAATGGAAAATTTTAAAAGTTGGAGATGAGAAAAACCGATAGTAACTAGTACTATGGCCGAACAGGCTCGAGTTAGCCTCAAGAGGGCTCGCCCAGTAAAATAAATGGAAAGAATTGGAAATAAAATTGTTAAACAACTACTTAAAAATCTAAAAAAACTAAATAAACCCAGGGATCCTGTGGGATCAACCCAATATGGTCTCCAAACTGTAGTAGGGCAGAAGCCCTAGCTACATGTAGAAGAACCTACCTTCTATCTATAGGACATAAGAGTAGAGTCAAATGAATGGAAGAGAACCTGCAATGAACTATTACCAATAAAACATTGAGAACGTGCAGAAAAAAACGTTAGAAATAAACTTAGCATAAATGAGTTATCTAAACTATAAACTGAGAATCAAAACAACACATTGAGATCATTATACCTAAGGTCTTTTTGGAATATGGGCCACCATGCCCTAGCTCAGGAAGCTACCTCTCTCTACTAGTTTGGTTGGTATGGAGCAATTGTCAACATACAGGAAACTAGAATAGTGGAGAAAAGGGAACGAGAGGGATGAATGGATTGAGAGAGATGGATCCTCAAGGCACTCATACGGGAAGAGTAATGGTAGGCAGAGAACGAATGTTTTGAGAGTGACCCCCACCCCTGTATTTATAGTTTTTCTCAAGTTTTAGGTTTTTTATCCCTTGGTCAAGGTTTTAATCCCTTTCTATGCTTTTAAGCCCCTTTCTGCCTCTTTTTAGCTCCATTTGGGGTTTTTAGCCCCTTTTAGGAGTTTTAGCCCCTTTTTGAGGGGTTTAGCCCCTTGGTGAGCTATTTTTGGATCCTTTTTGGGGTTTTAATCCCTTTTTGATGTTTTTGAGCCTTTGAGGGGAAAACATAGGTTAATAAAGGGTGTGGGGGTCAATAGGGGTTAGGAAATGGATGTCTTTATGTGGTGCAGACCATATGTAGCAAGTCAGGTGATTTTTGGGTTAACAACTCTTACATGACCAATTACATCAGTTACACCTCTTGAAGGAGGAATACAATTAATACAACTAGAATATATTCCCAAGTTACAATATTTTAACAACAAATTAGTTATTTTTATTAACTTATTTCACTAAATGCTAAATAACTCGAACTGAAACATAAATAACTAGAAAAAAGAAATACACAATTCACATAAATAACTAGAAAAAAGAAATACACAATTCACACAATCAAGATAAGATTTATCCTAGGGAAACCTACTATGGGAAAAAAACCAACAAAAAATGATGAATATGCCTTGTCCTTTTATTATTCAATATGTAGCACACATATAAAGAAAATAGTACTCTCTATGGATTTACCTATGAATTTGCATCTAGAATGGTTACTGCAAGTGTAAATAGTCCAGAGGTCACTACTCACTCTATAAATATTAGATCCAAAATCGGCCTTAGATATCAATAGGGAACATTCATATACTAAATCAAACTTTTGGATCCCAAAGAGGGTAAAAAATACACAATATACTTATAATCCAAAGCACATGAAATATATCTACACTTTAATAAATAATATGGAAATAGCACATGAAATTAACACACTTGTTTTGGTCAAAGTTCCCTAGAAAAACCTTGAAGGGAAAACTAGTGAGAGATATATGAAATATTTTATAATGTTGAGAAAATACAATACAATATGAGAGATACCAATGCAAACTTATCTCAAGTTTTCTCAACTGCTGGAATAGTTGATGTAGCTAGGAATGTGCCCCTCTTCCAAAATGCACCTCTCTTCCTCCTAATTGTGCCCCTTTCTATATCACTGCTCTATGATATTAGGCCTCATGCCCCTATTTTTCTACCCCTTTCTGATATGTGGAAGAACCCTAACTCAGTTTCTCCCTATCCAGTGAAATGCACACCTCTCTCATGAAATGCGCCCTTAACTATGTTAGGTCAATATCTAATCTGATTGTTACTGAATCAAATAAAAAATTGAATCCCTCACTTCCTCCAGATGACTCCTACCCAAAACACTAAGAATAATGACATATATATCATATATATGCACCCTCCTTCAGCCATATAATGTTCCCTCTCTCAGAATGCACCCCTCTTAGTCTGCCTCTCTATCTATGTTGCTATTCTACTAGATGAACTAGATATGGTAGCTATCTCAACCCCTTATCTAATATCTCTCTTCCTTAAATGTCATGTACTTATTTTGGTGAGATATGGACCATTCCATTAGGAAATTAGTCCATATGGTTTTAGGAATACATTCCATTAATTTCTTGAGATTAGATTTTGAAATAAGGAAATTAATTAATAATAGGAGTTATTATATCCTAAAGTTGAATATACACTATTAGATAAATTATTTTCCATGAATAAACTTTATCTTAATTAAAATAATAAGGATAATGGGACAAGTTGGGTGCATTAGGAGATAAGGTTTGACTACAAGGAAGTTGCAAAAGAGGAAAGAAAGAAGAAAGCATCCAAATCAGAGAAGAAGAAAAAACAGGAAAGCTAACAGAAACCAGGAAAGCCGAAAAGTAGTATAAAGCAGAAAAGCAGAATAAAACAGAAAAAATAGAATAAAGAAGAAAAAGAAGAATAAAGCAATAAAGTAGGATAAAGCAGTAAAGGCATAAATAAAAAAATAAAAGGTTGGAAATCAAGGCAAGTTTCTATCCACTGATGAGGGTGTATTAGCTGAGGAAAGTTGATCAAATGAAGATAAAATTTGACCTTTAATCCAAATATGTTTATAAGATAATCATAGTACATCACTATCACATCTTTTGTTAGTTTGTGAATTGATTTGAGAGCATTGTGCTACTCTAGACATGAGAGATGTGCCCCTAGTCCAAGTTAGGAGATGTGACCCATGCTTCTACTATGAGGATGATGACATTTTTCCATTATCAATGGGTTTTATTTTATTTTTTTAATAAGTTATAAAAAAATTTCAAATCTTAGAATAATATAGTTCTAGCCACATATCAAATCCTCATATTCTTCTTCTTATTTCTTAATATTCTCATCTCTTCTATGTAGAATTCAAGAATATGATGTAATAATGAAACCTTAGGGTGTTATATATGGTTTATGTATTATTACTAACTATGTACCTCAGTTCTGAGGTTTCATCAATCAAGGAGTTGGTCTTTTTGTAGTTCTTTCCAAGACCCTTCCCAGATTCACATAGAAATTGACTATTATTCAATAAACTGTAAATAAATGAACTTCTGCAAAATGGATCTGAATTATTTCTATTCATGGGTTTATTTAATATCCTATTGATAATATTACATGTCTCATATCACAAATTCGATATTCTTTGAGTTCATTTGCAAGTTCATGAATTTAGACTAGTTGAGTTGTCCTAGAGTGGTCCTAGCTATAATTTTCCTCCTAAAATGTGCTAAAACATTCCTAAAATTCTATTTTAAACCCATACCAATATAATGGATATATTTTACATATGATGGGTTACCAAGATCCTTGGAGTATACTTTAGCCTCGTTGATGCTCGAAACATAAAATGTCTCAGTGCTTTGTGTAAAGGAAATTGTGTAACCTCCTTGTCCAATCCTTACAATGAATTATGATCTAATGTTTCTTGCATGTTATTTTTCAGAAATTTCATACCCATTTCATATCCATTCCATGAGCGTGAATTCACTTGAGAGGAATTCAATGTTGTTTTGAGCAAAACTAGTTAGTCATGGTCTATTCCTAACACCTAGTTTTGAGTCTATCTAATTGATTATTTGTAATGATCTACTGGAACTGATTCATACAATTACAAGTGGTATCATATTTAGTTTCCTCTACTCATGGAAACTATGTTTTCAAATAAAAATTTGTAGCCATGATAAGGGTACCTATCTTAGTTGAAAAAGGTGATTATGAATTGTATGAAGGAGATTACAAATTCATAGATGAAGAGACAACATGCAGTACTTCATCTCATTTCACATACAAGTATTATGATGATTTCTATGTTTCAACATATGATGAATTCATGAGGCTAATATCTATTCATGATGGGTTCTCTTGTAGAGGGAGTCCAAAGGAACCATTTATTTACTTTGTAGATTATTTGGGACTGACTGATGGGATTTTGAAGCACCTTAATTTTAGAGAGTACCACTCTCTTGAGATACAAAATTTGTTCAAATATCCATAATGTGGGACAAGAATGGAAAGGATTGCACATATGGTGGATGAAGTATGCAATAAAATGAGATAGATATGGTTTCTACATGGAGCCATAAGAGATGAAGAGGATATGGATGTGCACCCTCATCCATCCACAATGATTGAAAGGACCCATGATCGAAATAACTAACTGAATATGAACTTATTCCATTTGAACATGAGCTAGATGAAATGATATCTTATCTAATTATGCTTGGACCTATCATGAAATACTGGATTCTATGTGAGTTTCATGCAATTTTGATTATTATAGTATATTGCATTGGCTCCAATAGTATATCAAATAAACTCACTAGCATCTTGCAAATCCAAACAACTTCACAACTATATAGCCTCACTACTATATATATTTTCCTTTGTAGAACTAAGGTCCACTGACTTTTGTTTCCTTATAAACCATGACACAACTATCAAACCCAAGATGAAACAACACCAAGAAGTGATTTTCTTATCCACTGCGCTACCTTCCCAGTTAGAAACCTCTCTAGCCAATAAAATCTATTCCACCCCTTCTCTCATAGTTAATACAATTCTCTATAGGACCTCTAAGGTACCTGAGCACGTTATTTTCTACCACCCAGTGCACACTCTTGGGATCCAACATATATTGACTCAAATTATTGAAAACATAGCAAAGATATAGCTTAGTGTTGACAAAATACATCAAATATCTGATTAGCTGATGATACCTAATTGGAACAAATCTTCCTTAGAAGACACTACTTATTTCTATTGGTTATCATAGGTGTTTTCATAGGTCTAAATTATTCCATCTAAAATATCTTCAAAATGTTAACTGCATATTTTTGTTGTCCCATAAAGATGTTCCCATCCTCTTGCCACACTTCCTTACCTAGAAAATAATGCATCAACTCTATGTTTTTCATCTCAAACTATGAAGCAAGATCCTTCTTGTAGCTATCCATGAGTTTCTCCACTCCTGTAATAAACAATAAATCCACACACATAACTAGAATATGAATATCCCCATTACCTACCATAAAGTAAGGTTGGGATCTTCCTCACTCTTCAAGAAATCCATCTACTCTGAGTAGGTATCTATTCTTAAATATAAATATTTTTGGTATTTCTTGAGACAATACAAATATTTCCTCAAATTGGATAGATGAGACTCTCTCTCAAGTACCTCAAAGTCCTATGGATTATCAATGTATAACTCCTCATGTATGAATCCATTCAGAAATGATGTGCTTACATCCATATGGTGGATATTCTATCCCATTTATACTACAATGGAGATCATTTATCTAGTATAAGTGTATCTAGAAACTGGAATGAAAGCCTCATCATAGTCAATTCCCTCATTATGTGAGAACCCTCTCACAACAAACCTATCTTTTTATTTCTCAATGCTACATACACGTACCTGTGCATGTGGAACTAGTTACCTTTGAACCTATCACCCCTAATACCTATGACCCATAGCTCTGAGTATTTGTACTCTCTCCCTTATCCAACTCACGATACTTCTTCAAAGCCTTTTCCTCCTCAAATTTCACATCCCAACTCACAACTATCTCTTTCCTTGTGGGAATATATATCTGATAGTATTTTAAAATATACTCATACAAAAAAATATACCCTTCTCTGTTGTGGGATCCAACTTTGTCCTTTTCTTAGAAGGGACATGAGAGTAGATAAGAAATCCAAAGATCTTGAAATGACCTACCTCAACATTATTCCCTAATTTGAATGTACACAATCCTGTTACAATCCTTTTCCAAGAGAAAGAATGGAAATCCTGAATCATCCAACATAGATATCACTGCACCAACTATTACCTTATTCTTTATATTCTCCACCCCATTTTGATGGGGTGTGTAAGGTATAATAATATACCTCTTCACTCCATATTAAACACATAAACAATAAAAAACCTTGAAGTTCTACTTGCTCACATTGTCTGAATGAAATACTTGGATCCTCCTCCCTAACTATTTCTCCACTAGAGCTTTGAACTCTTTGAAGTTTTGCAAGACTTATTTTGACTCCTTTCTTTCGAGGATGTATATTTAGGTATTCATGTGGTATCCATGAATGAAGGTCACATAATACTAGTAACCCTTCAATGATGTAATCAACATCGAACCACAAAGGTATTAATATTTCAAGTTAAGTATCCCTACTGACCTATTATCACTACTTGGAAAAGTAGTCTTGACATACTTACCAAGTGTGCACAATTTGCACACATCATTTTGGTATGTGCCAAACTCTTGCACACCTGTCACTATCTCCTTGACAATCCTTAATGTTGGATGATGTAGGTGGCCATCCTCCCATGCATGAGCTAGGGCATGATGAAGTTGAAAGATGAACCCTATAGTTTCCCACTACATACCCTAATCCTAACTACTATAGCTATAATGGATCCATTAAGGTGTACTGAATACATTTCCATCTTAAAGCATCACCTAGAATCCCCTATCCCCTATAATAGAAACTGATGACAAGTTCTTCTTCAACCCAGGAACATACAAGACATCCCTTAACTTCATGGAGTCTCCAGACTCCCCTTGAAAGGAAATTGTCCCTCATCCAACAACCTTAACTGAAATGTTATCTCCCAGAAAAACCTATAGATCTAACCATCTCTCAGTGAGATCTATAAAATTATTTGTAATCCCTTTCGTGTGACTGGAGGCACCACTATCTATATACTAAATACTTGAAGGGGATGCACTCAATGAGTGACAAGAAATCAAATACAATTCCCTATCAATATCCTATGTGGAAATATCATTCACATCTGTTGACGTGCATGAATGGAATGTAATGAGGGAATACTCTTTGTCAAACCTCTTTGAAAAAATATCAACTTTGTCTATTTCTTTCGACTACGTTTGCTGCAATCTATCCACCAATTTCAATTTTATGGTCATGACTTACTAACAAAACCATGAACCAAAATGGTTTTGAAGAACAATTAAATTCTCCTAGTCATAGATCTGGCTATTACTCGCATATTTTGGAAGATATATCACATATATAACATCCAACCTCATAGATATAATATATTTTCTATGAGTCCTCACATATTTAGTATGAATACTCACATAAATGAACCTTGGACTCACAGATATGATAGATCTGACCTATAAAACCACATATATTAACCCTACTCTTTAGATTTGGTAGATATGGTATATATCTCATGGATATGACATCTCAATTGTGTCACCACACAGATCTTGTATACAACTTGTATTTCTAAGTGATATTTCCATGATCTTTAACCTCACTTTAATACCATGTAAATTTTACAGAGGTCACTACTCACTCTAGAAATATTAGATCCTAGATCGACCTTAGATCTCAATAAGCCACATGCATATACTAAACCCAAATTCTCAATCCAAAATAAGGTAACAACTGCACAATATACTTATAATATTAAGCACATGAAATATATCTACACTTTAACAAATAATATGGCAATCACACATGAAATTTGAAAATACCCAAAGGGAGAACTAGTGAGAGAGGTATGGAATATTTTATAATATTAATCATTTTACAATACAATATGAGAGATATCAATGCAAACTTACATCATATTTTCTCAACTAATGTAATAGCTAGTGTAGGTGGGAATGCATGCCTTTGCCTCCTGACTATTCCCCTCTCTATACAACTACTCTTTAAATTAATCCTCACTCCCATCTACCTCTACCCCTCTCTCAGCTCTAAAGGAACCATAACTCAGGTTGTCACTCTCTACTTAAATGTGCCCCTCAAGAAATGCGCCCCTCACTTTGCTAGATCAATATCTGATTTGACTACTATTGAATCTAATCAGAAACTGAATTCGACACTGCCTGTAGATGATTCCTTCCTCAATCATTGAGAAGAATGAAATATCTATCCCAGATCTATCCCTTCCTTCAGCCAAAGAATGTACCCTCGCTCTTAGAATGTGCCCCTAATTTTTCCTCTAGATCTATGTTTCTCTAATACTAGAAAAATTGGATCTGGTAACTATCTCATCCACTGATTTAATCTCCCTCTACATCAGATGAAGAATGTCATATCTGTCTCACATATGAGCCTCTCTCCTTGAGAAGTGAAACCATTCTCTCTAGAATGCACCCCTCTTCTCTCATAATACACTAATGAGCTCTCCTATTAAGATAAACTGACTTCACACTAAAAAGATCAGTAACAATTACACCTTGGCTGTATTTTATAAGTCACTATGAAATTAGGTCACCGAAACCCTAATTTCACTCTCATGCAAAATCACACTCCTGCACTTTCATCGTTGACTTTTCAATAACAAGATATCCTACTTCATGTATTCTTCTCTACTATCACCTACTATGATGTTTTTCAACTATGGAACAATACATAACATCAAAATAATGAAACCCCCCATTTTCCTAATGGCTTGGTATTTACCAATGCATGATAGTAATCTAGGGTTATGTTTAGGTCTTTTGTATGTCCCAACTCTCTATTAGGGATAGGGTTTTGGACCTTCTATAATTTTCTTAAAAATACACATGTGACTAGATCCACATGTGTGAGAAATGAGATATTATGCTGAATCACTCCATAGCATGATGGTTAATTAGAGAGATCAACTTGCTATAGGAACAAATTATTCATAGGAACTCTATTTTAGGTGTTTCATGGATTGTTAAAAGGGTCTTGGAGCATAGAATCACATCAAGGTCCATGGAAAAATGATGGAATTTTTTACCCCCAAAAATCGTTATTTATATCCTCAAACATCCCACAAAAGGTTTGGGAACCCAAATCTACAAAATAAGACCTGCCCCTAAAATGGGATCTAAAATCCAATTCATCCATACTTTTGACTCCAAAATCATAGATATATATATATATATGTATGTATGTATGTATGTATGTATGTATGTATGTATGTATGTATATTAATCAATTTTCTATCACACCTCTCCATTTTGGCAATCTTTTGGTCCCGAAAATCTTTTAGCAAATGAGGTGAGGAATTTTTTCTCTACGTTCTCCTTGGAGTACCATTTAGAATTTCCGATAACTTGTTTTTTCAACCCCACCTATCAAAGTTCATATTTTCCTTGCTTGGTTGTTTTGGACATCTTCTACAAAATCATGTATTTTTCTAACCCTTCTCGATTCTATAGTGTTGAGTCCTCTATAGATGCTAAGACTTTATTAGGTTACTAGTCCAACATGGAAGGTTGATAGAGTTTAAAATTTTCCACATTCACTACTAAGTAAACACACATATATGGGGGTAGACTCAGTCAGTAGGAATTATCTCCTACCTTGTCCAACACATCAAAAGGACCATATCACAATTCCTTGATCTTCTTAGAAGGACCTTGTAGTCTTTCCTTATTCAGTTGCAACCATAATCTATCTACCAAATTGAATGTTTTCTCAACTCTATGTTTGTGATATCTCACCTTATTATTTTCCCACGACTTCTTCAATGTATCAAGTACTTGTGAACATATTTCTCTAATCTTATCAATGAATTTTTCAACTCTTAATTCTTCACGGATGGTGTCTTCCTTCACTCCCCCTTGGTGTTAATAAATAAAATCAAGAGGTGAGAGTGGAAGATATCCAAAACAAGTTTCAAAAAGGGACTTCCCAATGGAAGTGTGGATTCATTTGTTATAAGAGGGTTGATGTAAATCACATTTTCATCCCAAGTCTTTGGATTATTCTGATTGTAACCCCTCAAAAGATGCACCAAAGTATTGTTCACTACTTTTGTCTATCCATTTGTCCATATATATAATGTTTTGTATCACTTCAACTTAGTGCCCACTTTCCCCAATGTTTAGTCCAAAATGCATTGAGATGATGCTTCTTGGTATTAAAAAGTGCACCCAGGCCTTCTCAAAGAACTGTATAAATATTAGCTCCAATTCTCTGGGAAAACATGATAAGAAGAAGCACTGGAAATTGATCTCGCGACTAAGATAATCCTCACAATCATACATAGGAAAAATAGAGAGAATAAAAGATATTGAATCACATGAATGAAGAGATGAATATTTGAGTTTATCCTTCAATTTAATAATGATGAATAATAGTGTACATAAATAGTACATCCCTCATAGTAAAAATCGAGTTGTATGGAGACAACTCATAAAGCTAAGAAAGGTAGACTTACCAAATATGATAAACCCCCATAGGTGGGTAAAGAACTTCCCAAATAAGTTAGGGACCTCACAAATTAGAAAAATCATGAGTGAGTTGTCAAGAGTTATGGATAAACATGCTAATCTTGGAGAATGGAGAGAAAATCATGGAGGATGGGTTGGGAACAAAAGATACCAGTTTCCTAGCTAACTAGTTTTACCATATCCACAATAAAGATGGATAAAAGAAGAATAAGGAAGGATCTGCAGGAAATTACAGTTACTAATTATAGGAGCATAAAGTGGTCAATATCAACCCATAATCAGAAACAAATCATTCTTGGGGTATAGATGGCATGAATTGACTTTAAGGTGCAAGTGGATGCCAATTAATTATCTATTGGGTAGGAATTTAATGAAATAATGATTAAATATATTATCCTAAGTTATGAGTGGGTTTAATTATATCCTAAAACCCCCCTTTATGTCTAAATTTGTGATGGTATTTCAAAATATATAGGTGTATATAGGGCCCAGCAACAAGGATATGGTCACCCTTTAACACTTATTATATCCAGAAAAGTGAGGAAAGAGGCAAAACCACATGGGGAAAATCCTCCCTCAAGGAAGGACAAGGATTTTTTTTTAAAATAATGTGTCTTCAACATATATTTATCTTCACTTGAATGAGCTGAATGAAGTTCTTCTTGGTGAAAGACTTGATGAAGAAATCATGAACTCCATGATCATGCGCTAGAGTGTAGAACATGCACGAAAGAAGATGAGAGACTCTTTGTATCTCATCAACGGATGAAGTAGGAGCATTATATGAATTCTTCTTTCTACTTAAAAAATATGATATGCAAACACAATCTGAAATGGAAAATTGATCTATGTATACTCCTTCCCAAAGAGTACAAAAATTAAGACAATTTGTTACACAATGAGTTCCTTGAATAGCTGCAAAATTATGATGTGAAACAAATGTCAATATTCCAATCTGATGTTGCACCTTCCCAGATCTGATATGAGGCTAATAAAACTATGATATATCAGAAAAATTAGCATATGGAAAAACATAGACAAAGGCTTTAGTGACTCTATCAGGATATAGGACTAGAGTAGGAAAACTACGAGCAACTGGGAAAAACTAATAGGTGTAAAAATATGAACGATGGATGGACTTGAGATATGAACCATATGTGTTTAGAATAGATCCAAAAATGTTTCATATCAGTACAAATATGAATAAGCTCATGGATAAACAACTACTAAAATATAGACAAGAATTCAAACCATGTAAGATAAGTATCACTGCATAAGAGACCAATGAGGAATCAACCAGTGAACTTGGGATTTGTATAGCCTTAGGATTATTCATAGGTATGGTAGATGGTATGGATGGTGGTATGAATTCTGTCATGACATGAATATCATCCTAAAAACAATATTCTAAATCACATATACAATCTTTTGAATTAAATGAGGAAGAGTTGCTCAAATACAAGTCAGTATCTAGTGAAAAATCACAATTTTTGGGAGATGAATCTAGGAGACTGATAGGAGGATTATCAAAGAAAGGATATGATATTTGTAGTAGGGATTTCACCCTAGCTACAAAGAATGAATGGATCCGTTCAATATATAGGACAAAAGGGTAGGGTTCCTATGAGAATGGACATAAAAATAGACAGAAAACAAAATGAAACAGAACCCCTGCACACAAGGTTAGGGCCAAGATCCAAAACCCTGCATCAAACTGTTAGACAACGAAGAACTAGTTGCAAGCAATCAATGGAAACCTGCAACAAAATGTTAAAAAACAAGCCTGCAAACAAATCATGTTAGAAAACTACAATATAACAAAACAAAAATAGAAAGATACAAGTATACCTTCTCTGGTTGGAAAGGGCCAGCATGCCCTAGCTTGGGAGAGCACTTCTCAATGGATGGGGAGCTATGGCTCAATGGAGAAATGGAGGAGAGGAAGGGAGAATGGATTGAGAGGAAAATGGTTTGAATTCACTCACATGAGAAGCATAATGATAGGGAGATGAGAAGTGTTTTGAGTGACCCCCACCCCTCTATTTATACTTTTTCTTGGGATTTTTAGGGTTTTAAGCCCCCGGTTGGGGCTTTAGCCCCTTTCACCCAATAATTAGATCCTTTGGGGGTTTTAAGCTTCTTTGAGGGGTTTTAGCCCCTTTTTGGAGGTTTTATCCCCTATGGGAGCTAGTTTGGCTCTTTTAAGAGGTTTTAAGCCATTTTTCATATTTTTAAGCCTTTTTGAGGGTGTGGGGGTCAAATCAGGGTCATGCATGGATGTCCTTGGGTGGTGTAGGTCATGTAGAGATTAGTGAGAGATTTTTTGGGTTAACAGATTGCCCCCTAATGTGTGAGGGAAGGAGCTCATCATATGGCTGATAAACATCATAGGATTTTCTTAGGGAGAGGTGGTGATTCTTGGGCTGGGGAATGGTGGCTTTTGGTGTTTGTATTAATATGGTTCCCATCAATGCGTGAGATAAAAATAATGTGTGACATGTATATGCATGAGGCGGGCATCCCCATCCTCATAACGATGTCAAAAGAATAATTTTATCTAAGCTCTATAATGCAAGAGCCAACCATGTACAACTATTGTTACAATATTGGTTTCCCCAATGAGAGGCTGAATACAATACTGATATGAAGAAATGCTACATTGGACCCATGGTTTTCTCATGGACTTGTTTATCTTCATGACTGATGGTCTACTAGATCTGAAATGGTACATATTTTAATAATGGAGAGTCAGAGTCTCTATGGTACAAGTATGCTATATCAATCATAAATCTATATAGAAGAACTGTTGGGGATTCTGAACACTTTCTCCAACACAACCCAGAAATCACAAGGGACATGAACCTGTTGGGATCCCTCAAATAGACTAAGCAATTTGCTAGACTCAGGTGACATCCAGGGTCTTCAACCAAATATTGCATGGACCATTACCTTGTATGAATCTCAATGGTGTGATGATGTAGTTGTAGTCAAGCACGTGAGAAACAACCATCCCAAGAGGCACTAAGGAATCCTATCAAGTATTCCAAGGAATTCATCAATGAGGTTAATGAAACCATGATACAGGGACCTCTGGGTCTATCCTATGGAACACATGTGTTGTTGTCGACAGAGGGAGACCTGCCCCTTGTCAAGGAAATGGTTTTCCTTGACCAGAAGCATGAGGGAGATAACCGAAAGATGTGAGACAATATAAGGACTGAATCAATGAATGAGGGGGGAGGGGGAGGGAGGGAGTTGAATAGGGGAAAAGAGAGTATAGTGGACTCAAAATTCCTTTATTCAGAGTATGGCAGTAGGGTAGACTAGGCAGCAAATGAAACAGACTCATGGGAAAGGGATCATAGCTGTAATACCAGGAATGTAACAACATATGAGAAATAATTGGGGGAGGTAGACACTTTTGATATTGATGGGATCCAAGGAAGACATATTGCAAGTACTCTAAACAAAGGCGACCCAAAGTGGGAATGATATCGAATTGTTACATGTGGGGTGGTGTCTAGAGACACCATTCTGGTACGATCTTGTGGATTTTTGGTGAGCCCGAGAAAGTAAATGCTCAATGGTGCTTTCAATTTTAGAGAGTCTGAAAGCCTAAAGAAGACTCCAGTGGGGGATATTTTTCATTGGTAGTCTCTTGTTCCCAAAAAAGGATAAAAGTATACACAAGATATCTCTCCCATCCTATAGGGGATGAGAGACTTCTTTACCATTGGTAGTCCAGTTAGGCGAGAAAAGGTTAAACCTATACTGGCTGGATGGTCATTCAGATACTTTTACGAGCATGAACAAAACCAAGTTTTCTCAGCAACTTTTCTTGATGAGAAGGCTAGAAAAGAGCTTAGCAACAACCCATAGTGATATTTTTTGTAGAGTTCGGCCCCTTTGCTCGAGAAAGCATTAAAGGATGCAGAGGGGAAAGATCTTGGCTTGAATATGCCAAGAAGGTCCTTTTCATATGATAGTCTACATGGTTCACAAAAGGACATAAACGAGATGATGTAGATGCCATTTCCTATACTTTAACAAGAGGGAAAGGAAGAAGCTGCACTTAGTAATCTTTTCATTCTTTTAGGAGTCAGAAAAGAGCTTAAAAGAAACTTTGGTATGGTCAATCGATTGTAGTGGCACAGCTGGTATCCCATGTTGGGATAGTGGACAGTGGTCCAAAGTTCATTTGTGTAGTATGGATGGAGCAGGTGGCTCTTAAACATACCGATACATGCACGGGATAGATCGTGGCAGAGGCATGCAAATTGGTGCGGTAGAGGCATGAAAACCAAGGTGGAGCTCAGAAAGAGGTCAAGAGAGTCATGTGTGATTTGTGGTTGATGGACTTGACTACATGTGATGTGAGTGCAAGTCTGGAGGTAGTTATGTGCCGAGTGCATGCAAAGGAAATGATCCATCCTCCGGATGATAGTCTGGGGACTCGCATAAGGTGCGGTGGATGAATTAGATAGCTATATGCTAAAATAAATGATGTGCCTTCCGAGCAGTGGCCTGGGAACCCACATGAGTAAAAGTAGGCAAGTGTGATGCAAGTACTGGTCCAAAGACACTTGTATCACCAAGATGTTGCTCATAAAACAAGGTAACTTCTGGGAAATGGTCCACACAATTAGTTATTAAACATGAGACAATGGTCTCATAAGAATATAAAGGGTGGAATTCTAAAACCAATGATGAAAATGGAATCTCAAATAGATTTTGTATGGCCCTGTTATGTCAAAAGGGAGAAAATATGTCAAATGGGGCCTATATAAGGGTGGGGACCACTTTGTGAAGTGTCATTGTCACTGTTTAGTGCAGAGTTGGTGAGGTGGGTCCTAGATTTCTTTTACTGATTTCTCCTGTTCTGACCGGTGGTTTCGAGTTCCACTACTTGCGGGTAAGAGCTCTTGCAAAATCTATCCTTTTTAGTGGTTTACATTTTGAATTTGCTCACCCGGGGGTCATCTATGAGCTTGTTAGGGTCTC
Source organism: Pseudotsuga menziesii (assembly GCA_001517045.1). NCBI lineage: Eukaryota > Viridiplantae > Streptophyta > Pinopsida > Pinales > Pinaceae > Pseudotsuga > Pseudotsuga menziesii. The sequence continues at coordinate 302,953 of LPNX010543480.1, read as the reverse complement.
TACGAGCCAGGTCACACCTTTTGAGGTAAAGAGTGACTAGGTCACACATGTGAAGAACTTTTGGGCGACCTGGTCGCTCTTTTTGTCCAGACAGGTGTGAATTAGTCCCTAGGTGAATTTTTTGCTTAGAGTTGTAGCTGACAACTGAATTTTGCTTCTGCAGGATGCTTGAGGCAAAGTGGTGTGAGAGAGACTGCAAAAAACTCTGGGAGGAGGTATTCTAGGATGGGAATGTGCGTGCTACACTGGCCCATTGTGGGTTCCTAAAGTTCATGTCGACACCCCTCATGAAGAGCTTGCATGTGTTTCTGCAGACTTTGGTGAGATTTCACGATATTGGGGAGGAGGCTTTCCTGATCCAGGGACAACGTGTTGATATCATGCTGTTAGATGTATAATTTTTGAATGGACTCCCTATGTTGGGAGTTGTTGATGACTTGGAATCGGTGTTGTCTCATGGGGAGACACTTGAGGTGTTGTGTGAGAGGAACTGTTACACGACTACGTACATGCGTGGTTTGCACATTCTGATGTGTGACATTGAGGATGTGTCGACAAAGGCTGTTGCTACTATGCTGTTGCACATATTGGGATCTACTGGGAGTCACAAGATATCTGGAGGGAAGCTACAAATAGTAGAGCATGCCATGGGGGGAACTTACTATGCATGGGCCCATATGTACCTTCAGGATGCTCGGCATCAGTTGAACAATGCAAGGGCATCTGGGGGAGACTTTTGTTTTGGGTCCTTCTTATGTGCTTTTTTTTTTGAGAAAGTACCTACTCTGCGTATACACTAGGAATTGCGAGATGGTGGTCCGCGGGAGCTACGGATGCACAGGTGGTGCAATATGATGGTACAAGAGGGTGGTGACAGAGTGGGATGCTTTTTCACTAAGGAGTTTCTTGAGCAGTGGTAGCATCTCCTAGTGATTATTGCGGAGTACCCTTATGTGGGTATAGATTATTGTGGTGATCCTGAGATGCCCCAAGATCTTGGTCAAGCATGGGGACTAGCTGGTATGTATGTGTGATGTCTTTATGTTCCTATTTGTACATAGTGTAGTTGAGCTGGTTGATGATAATATGTATAGACTGATGGTGTCTTTTCTTGTGTATGTAGATGTTGGTCCCCGCCCGCTGCCCAAGTATCAAAGGTGGGTGCTCGCTATTGCAGAGGCAACGATTCTTGCGGGGAACCCTCGCAGCTAATGAAGGGAGGAAGAGACTATTTTTCCACACTTGGAGTGGCTAGCTGAGGGGATTTGTGATGATGGTTGGCATCATTTAGACAATGAACTGATCACCACCATTCATAGTGTGCCTCCGGAGTGGACATCTGTGATGAGGAGGATGGCCATATCTTATGATTACTTTCATCGAGCGGCATGAGGGGATGTTCCTGTAGAGGAGAATGAGTGTTTTGAGGAAGAAGATGTTGATGATATTGATTCAGATTATGAGGAGGAGTCTGAATCAGACTAGCAACTAGTGGGGCTGTCCCTAGTGCATTGTTGCACTAAGGATTTTTTGCATCGCTATGTATATCCAATTGAGGAAGCATATGTTGCTTCTCATTTTGTACTGAACATATTATGGATGCGGTTTTTATGGTTTTATATGTGAGTATTTTTATGATGATTTGAAATGCAATTCCTATATGATGTATTTTTACACTTGTGTGTGTGTTTTATATATGATTATGCATGATGTTGTGTTTGTATGTTTCCTATATGCAATTATGAATGTGCCAGTTTAGAATGTCATTAGCCATCTGATCTGCTACACTATTGAGGTTTCTAGGAACATGTGTGAATGTAACGAATTTAAATTTTCTAACCATCTGTTGAGTGCACAGGAATTTTCTAAAGAAACAGGGATCACGTACCCAGTAGTAGTTGTTAAACTAGGGGACAAACAGCTAGGAGTCTAAGAAGACATCAAGATGGAAAATGCCTAACTGGAGAGTGATGGCCAAGAGGCCATTGACACCATCATATTCATCCTAGTTGTTGGTCGCACTACCCACGCATATTCCGTCAATATGGATCAGCTCATGCGATGGGGAGTAGATCGCCTATGCAACCGAGGTGAGGTTTGGAGACCATCTACTCACTCCATTAACAAATCCAATGTATCGATCCAACGTAGGATATATCTGGAGCAATGAGGGGAAACAATACATAAGAGTCACTTTTAAAAATGTGTAAAACAAAAAGGGACAAGACTATATTATAAGCTGAACTATCGTCAATTAAAGAGGTGATGTTAGAGGGAAAGTGGTTTGGACTTTTAGGGGATCAGGGGTCATTCCTTTGTGTGACACGATGAAACCTAGGAGACGGCCCATTGGGACACTGAAAACAAACTTGAAAGGGTTCAAATAGATTTTGTACTTGCGACATCATAGGAAGGGTTTTTGCAAGTCGTCTATGTGTTGTGCTTTATTTTGTGACTGTGTAATGAGGTTGTCAAGATAGACCAACATGATGTGTATGAGGTCACGAAAATAGTGTGTCATGGCACCCTAGAAGGTGGCTCCAACATTTTTCAGACCAAAGGGAATTAATCAATAGGAAAATGTGCTCCATCGGGTTGTAAATGCAGTCTTGTAACGATCTTCTTTCTAGATCTGAATTTAGTTATATCCAGAAAATCCGTCCATGAAGGAAAAGACCTCATGTCCGATGCATGAATAGATAATATGATCGATGAAGGGTGTTGGGAAGTTGTATTTGGGACACGGCGCATTTAGATCATAGAATTCTATTCAAACGTAGATGGTAACCTATTTTTTATTTACGGGAACATGATTAGAAACCCAAGTGGTGTACACAATGGGGTAAATGAAGCCGGTTGTGCACAGCTTCTCAATTTCATCTTTGATCGTGGCAGCTTTGGAGGGGTGGATGGGCCAATTATTTTGGTACACGGGGGCCACATTAGGCCATGTGTTGATGTGGTGTTCCAAAATTGATGGATCAAACTTGGGAATTTTAGTGTAGGACTAGGCAAAGATGTTGCAGAATTATTGGATGAGGGCTTTGTAGGCAACAACTTCTTCCAGGGAGCAGGATACCCCTAGCATGATTTCTTAATTAACCTCAGGATTGGTTGAGATTTTTATTTTGATGGTTGGAAAAATGTTGTCCATGTTCCCTTATTCGAAGGCATCTGGTGTCGGAATGGTATTTTTGAACTAGTCGACTTTCCCATGAATGAAATCTTTGGTTTCCATGGAAAACTGGTCAGACTGCGACACAAGCTCTTCAGGGAGGAAGAACAAGCAATGGTGCATGTCATCCCATGGATATTCTAGGGTGGTTAAGACTCAAATTATCTCCTCCTCATTGCGGAAGCAATGAAAAGAAAGGTCTGATAGGTCATCGGTGATGGTGGAGACAAGAGGGTCTGTAGAACTGGACATCATGTAAATGGACATGGTGTCTGAAGAAGGAGGTGAGGGGTGAACTTCTTCGATCAAAGTGATATCAAATTCAAGGGAATGTTGTCGAAGGTTGGCTAGAGCCATTCAAAAATTGGACAAGTCTTGGCAGTGGTGAGAATACTATCCATATAATCCGCAGAGGGCGCAAGCATGGTTTTTTCTTAATGACTTCTTTCTCACTATTGGCTTGCTTGAGAGTTCAACCCCAAGGATATTTTTCGTTGTATTAATGGCATCCAAATGTGCAAAGATTATGGGAATCTCAAGGAAGTTTTGTTTTGGATGGCTCTATTCTTCATAGACGACGCTACGTGGGATTTGTCGAGGTTCAGTGGTAGCTTTCGCATTTTTTTCCCTGGCCCTCTTTGGGTGGGGCAGTGTGGGTGTGGGTGTGGTAGTTGGTTTTTGGGGGCCAGGTGGAGAATGAGATTCGATCGAAATGGGTTTCATGATGGTTAAGACTACCTGGGGCATTGGTGGTTGGGTGGGTGGATCAAGGCACCACATGGGACTTCATAATGTGAAATTAGGTAAGTTTAAGGTAGCCATTACTGGCTTACTCATGACATCGGGCAGGAGAAAGAGGAAGGGAATTATGTGGACTGGAGAGGAGCTCAGATAACTCCCTGATGGTTGCATGTGGGGGTGAGGTTGTGGTGGTGGTTGTGTGTAATGATGTGGCCATGGATGATGTTGTGGCTGTTGTTGATGTTGTGGCTGTTGTTGATGTTGTGACTATAGACAGTGTTGTGGTTGCAGTTGGGGCTATGATTGTGGTTGTTGTTTGGGTGCAGTGGTGCTGGATGAGAGCATGCACAAATCCACACTGTCATTTGGTGTCGGTGTGGTGACATTAAGGGGAAAGAATCTGTTAAGGTGGTATCAATAAAAAAACCCAGGGCCGACATTCAACAATGGGGAGGCTGGTATGATGTCAACCATGGGGATCACCATAGGGATAAAACTGGAGGGTGCGATTAGCCCTCGTGGATCAATGGTTTTTATTGTAGGGATAACATTGGTAGGTGTCGTTATCCCTTGTAGATTGTGATAAGTCAGTTGGTCAACCGTCACGATTTTTCCTTCATGGGGGAACATCATGAGATAGAAAATAGTTGATGCTATGGCTCTCATGGCATACATATAACTTCTTCCGAGGAGAATGTTATAGTCCAACTGAGCATTGATAACCTCTATGTCAATCAGTATTGTTTTTGTGGCTAATGTGATGGGGACATGAGGGAGGATTCATTGGTATTTGGTGGGGTGGCCATCGTAAGCCCACAGAGAAGTAGAGGGTGGTTGTAGAATTGCAGATCGAAGCTTCTGCCAGACTAAGGTAGACATAATGCACGTGGATTCCCCCCCATCCACTATGAATCGATGCATTAATAGATTCTGAATGGATACTGGTATTTACAAGGCAGTGGTTGATGGTATCCATGGTTCTCCATTCTCCATGTCGAATGTGATCAACTTTGAGTCAAAGGGGTCTATAGCACCAAGGGCGGCTAGTAAGGTTTTCCACTATGTTAGGAAATTTTTGAGTACCTTAAGAGTAGACATGGCTGTAGGTGTTTGGACCAAATCATCCACGATGTTGTATCTTACAATAGATCTACCCATGACGTTGTTGGAAATCCGCCATATGGGGTGGCATGGAGGGAAATGGGTTAACTGAAGAGGTGCATTGTTTGCTTTGGATGTAGATGTCACTGATGTGTTAGCGGGTTTGGTGTTAGTACTGTACCGATTTCAACTAGTCTATAAATTGACCACTTCAGTTGTCATGGCTAGCAGGTGGTGAACACCTGTTTCTGCTATCAAAGGTGCCCCTGGGGCATTGGGATTGGGCTGGGGAGCAGGTGCAGTTGCTACCAATCCTTGGACTAGCAATGGGTTTTGGTGGACCATAGGTGGATGCCCTGGTGGTGTCAAGTTGGATTGAGTTGGGGTAGCCGTATTGGTAGTATGTTGAACCTCATTGTGAATGGCTTGTTTGGTGCGAAACATGAAGGGGAATTCATGTGTATAGTGCCTGTAGACCTCACACAACTTGCATGTCTTATTTGTGCACAATGGAGTGTTGCGTCTAGGTGCGTTTGGTTGCTGAGGATTCTGGGCTGGCCGGTTTGTCCTGGCTTTGTTGGGAGAGTTTGGTTGTTGATTTCCTCCATGTGGTTGATTATTGCCTTGGTTCTGGGATCATTTATTTCTAGTTTTCCATTGTTGTTTATCGGGGGTTGGCCGGTTAGCACGGTTTTTCTGTGCAAACAGCTGTCCTAAAGGTGCTAGGGGAGTGGGGGCAGGGGTTTGAACGGCTTGAACCGGTGGTGCATAGTAGACTTGGGTGGGTGTACATGCCACAAATGTGGGAATTTGTCCTGCATATTATTGTGCTAGCCAAGCTAATGCCTGGTCCTACTGTGGCGGTGCAGGTTGTGCATAAGAAGTTGTGGCTACGGACTGGGACATCATTTTTGCATAGTCCAGAGTTTGGTTTTGGTAGGAAACACTAGGGGTGTTTCTTGGTTGTGGTGGTATTGCAGATGGTGTCAGACGTTGCTATGGTTGGTGGAAGACAAAACCTATGATGCCATCTGCGGCATGGGATGCCCCCATTGCATCCCGGTAGGAGGTTCCTGCACGGGGAGCATCTAGAATGACAGTGTAAAGGTATCCAGATTGTGCATAGATCAGATCAAACTGCTAGGATTTCAAGATAGCCTCCTCTTCGGATTAGGGACGTTTGGATGCGATGTCCTTTTCTGTAGGTGGTAGCAAAGTTTTTAGGAACCAATCCAAGAAGGTCCTATCATCAAGTTGAATCTTGCACAAACTATGACATCGCTGCCACTCATGGATGTGGTCGGTTATGTGGGTCACAGTATTCTAGCGGTAAGATAGCAAGATATCCATCCCTTTTTCATATCTAACGGGGAGTTGGAAATACTATAGGAACATGAAAGCCAAGGAATTGAAATCCGGGTACTTGGCTTGTGGTAGCTCAATGTACCACTTGACTGCAGCACCTGTGAGGGTGCGTTGGAACAGTTTGAGTCTGATAAAATCATCTATGATGACGTTTGATGAGCAGCATAGGTGAAATGTCATGATGTGGTTTTGGGGGAACTCCTCTTCCTTCCCTTCAAACTTCAGAATGTCTAGGGGAGTTTGGTTGGCATCGGAGGCCAAAATGTTTGATGGCGGATAGAGTCATTTTTTAACCAAGCCAAGTTAGTTAGGTTGAGGTGTTCCATGAAAGGAAGGTTTGACCCAAGGTTGATGTGAGATGTGGCAGCAATGGTGGTGGGGTTTGTAGGGACATCATGCTCTTGCATGACTGGGGGTACTTGTGGCACCGTTGTGGATGGACCACTGCTCCCAAGTGTTGTAAATGAAACTATGTGAGTGGAAGGTCCACTGTCCCCATGTGTGATAGGAGGGGAATCTTAGGTGGGAGGGATATTGCCCCCAGGCATGCCAAGTGGGACAGTGTGGGTGGAAGGGACACTGCCCCCATGTGTTACGGGTGGGACAACTTGACTAGTCAATATGGGTGGTGGTAGCTGGATTATGATAGTTTGCATGACCATGCTGGGGCCACCAGCAGGGGTTTTGGTGATGGCGTGGGGTGTGGACATGGGTCCACTTCCAATCACTAAGCTGGAAAATGGATCCGAGTTTGCACCAACCATGGGGGTTAGATGGTGCAGTATGTAGGTTTACCTCAGATTGGTATGATTCTGAGTCTGAATTAGAGGTTGTGTGTCCTTTTAATGGTGTAGAGGGTCGTCGAGAATTGTCTCGACGGTGTTGGTTCAAGGACCCAAACTGTGGTGGATTTCCTATCAAGCGTGAGGAAAAACATGGGGGATTCAATTGTGTCTGATTTGTATGTCAAGTGGTGAAATATGAAAACAAATTTTGGACCCTAGTTTCAATAGCTTCCTATTGGATTTTAGGTGGTCACTCAACCACCGAGACTGCCAGGATACAGTGCTTGGATTTTTCCTCACCGGAGTGCTAGTCAATTGGTGGGGATCGTTTCCCATTTTACTTGGTAATTCCTCTCAGCGGCCAGCTACTTTGGGGTTCCCATGGTACTCCTCATAATGAGTTTATGGGATGATCCCAAGTACTTCCCATGATTAAGGTATTCAAGAACTTATGTCCTCAAAGACTGCAAATGTTTGAGTTAGTGTAAACTGTAAATTTTAATGTCTAGCTCAACGTCATGAACTGAGTTTGGTTGTTTTATGTGGTATCATTTGTGTGTATGTATTTTGTCTTTCCATTATACTTAGTGGCTTCTTAAATGGTTTATGAATATTCCATACTTTAGAACATTGTTGATGAAAGCAGTAAATAATAAATAGAAATTTAAACATGTACCATATCTGAATTTGAACTATGATAGCCTGACTAGGTGACTTTCTTACACTTGTATGTCATGTCCCCAATTTTAGCCTAAGGAAAATAGACCAAGATCACCTAAGAAGAATTTAGAAAATTATTAATGGTGACAAATAAGGAGAAAATAATTATTGGCTACGGGGAAGTAATAATTACCCAGTGCATGGTTTCTACTGTTCTATAGAATTTTTCTACGGTATGGGAAAAAGGTAGATAATAGAACATGGTTTTCATTGGCCCATGGTATTTACCCATGGTATTGGATACTTTTTAAGGATAAAAGGCAGCAGAGGAAAAAGGGAAAAGGCATGCTTGAATATTTGGAGATTTGTTCTTGAGACCGTCTAGGGGTTAGCCTAGAGTTTTCGTTTGGGGTTGGAAAAATCCATCCATCCATTTTGGTCTAGTTTCGGTGGTATGACGGATCCACCCTAGCTGGACAAAGGGGGAGGATCCATTTAAGGTCTTCATTGGAGCTTCATCATCCGTGTTGGCATTGCCTTTTAGGTTCTTGTTGACTGTATCTTGGTAGCTGATATCATAGCAATAATTATTGTACTGTTTAATCATTGCTGGTCATAATAAAGGTGCCAATATTATATCGTCATTGTGATGTGTTATGTAATGTGTCTAAAGCGTTTGATGAAATGTCTATGAGAATATATCTTGCTGGTGAAAGTTATACATCAATGTAAAATTGATTAAGGTTGACAAATTCATAGATTTTGTGATCATCCCGGATCAGGGATATTACAATGCTATCAGAGCTGGTTTTCCTGCCAGCCTGAATGGGAAGCTATTGAGGGTTTCCATTTCACGTGAGCATTTAATTTAAAAAATCAGAGCTGGTGATATTGCCATCCTGATGGGAAATGCACCCACAGCCAGGGTTTCCAACCGAGCTTCATTTGACATTTTCAGTCCATTGTCTTCTTGCTTGACCAATTCCTTGTGGAAGACCGTGTTTGCTAGGGCCAAATTCCTGGAGAGGTCGATTTCATCGTGTGGCCGCACTTACTGAAGGAAGAGAACCCAAAATCATGTGAAGAAGATCGACGGGCTCATAGGAAAACCGAATTGAGCAAGAGAGGGTCAAATTTATTTTTGAAGCTGCATTCATCTTTTGGCTGCCAGTGATTAGAAATGAAGGGTAGACCACACATTTGAAGAAGAACATTGTCCTAAGAGGGCACACTTGTGTCTCTGTTATTATCTTTATTGGAGGGTGCATTCTTGGAGAAAGTATCATCTTTATCTGCCATGAAAATCTGAGGAGGGCACTCACTTTCTGTGGTCTAACTCATGGGGATAGAATATTATCTTGCCACTTCTATTAATCTCTATTGAAGGGTGACTATACTGTGGTGGATGGTGACTGTAATGTGAAGAGGGCACAACTGTTGAAAGGGCAGATGTATGTCCACTTGAGTCTTCTATCATCTTCCAGGAAAGAGGCCAAGTTACTACTGTTCTGAGCATTATATTTCCGGTGGAATCATCACTATATACTGAGAGTCGAGACACTATGGTGGGCTATCGGGGTCGAGTTCCTATAGGAGTTGTACTCATTATCTGTTGCTGTGTTTTTCATTAAACGGGCTGTCATCTTAAGGGGAAGGGCACACTGATACCCTCTCTCCCATGCTTCTTGGATGGTTGAGATACTGACTATTAAGGAGGGGCAATGAATCTCTGTTTGACTGAGTTCGAGGCCTGAGCATAACTTTATAAGGAAACACTGAATTGAAGACCATTGTGAAAATACACAAGCTACTACAGGAAGTTGTAGTGCATTGTACAAAGTGGTCATCTTCAACAAACACTATATATCAATCCAAGATCTCCAAGAATTCCACTACAGCGCTCAAGGGTGGTCACCTACAGGATTTATTGCAACCACTGCTATACTCTATTGGAGAGGATGCATCACAGTTCAAAGGAGTGAAGACGCTGCCACCAAGAAGTAGATTGCTGCTTGCAAATAAAGATGGAGCCGTCATTTCTGGGAGAAACCTGAGTCCCTGTTGAGCATTCATCTATTGACAGGAAATGAAGCCATCGGCTGTGTGTGTTGTAGCCGTCAAAGAATAATCCAAGAGTCACTAGAGGACCGGTTCACATGCTAAATTTGAAAGAAAAAGAAACTGAAGCTCTTCTACGTATGAGGGTCGCGGCCATTCATGAGGAGAAATCGTGTGAATGTTGAAAAGATTACGACAATAGGAGAAGGTTGGAATAATTGTGGAGAGAGATCTGAGCTCATTGGACCACTTTCCCACTATCGTAAACATTCTCTCTTGGGCGCAAATATAATAGCAATAAACTCAAATTTTTAGTAGCATTCAATGAAGGTGATAGTTTACTAGCCTCTTTGCTTTTGCTAGGAGCGCACTTTGGTAAGCCAAAACAACTGATGCAACATTCCTTTATTATCTTATTTTAGATCGTGACCTTTGGTAAGTTTTATGCTGGGTTTTTGCTGCTACAATTTCACCATTGCGAAGGTCATCTACAATGCTATCAGTCCTAGACCTATGATATTTGCATTCTCTGTTGGAAATAATTTCTTTTAGTGTATGGGTTGGAATGTTTTTTCAAATCTCAGTCACATTAAAGCAGATTTGGAAACTCAATGAGTTAAAGCAGTTGGAAAACAAGTAATTTTCATAAGTCTTTGCCAGCTGTAAGAGCCATGTCTTATTCAGATTCAGAGTATGAGCAGTATGAGGAGGAGTATTCTTTCTATGACATAGAGGAAAATGACCTTGAGCTGTATGATGGAAATGAACCCTCTTACAGTATCTCTACCCAATTCACACTTAGAGATGACGATGGTTACTCTTGTGACCACTTGTACAATGAATATGCAGACAAAGGGACCACACCACCAAGGAAGGATCCTTTGAAGGAAATCACTCGGTGGAGGGAAACTTGAAATACCTTTCCCCAACAGTTATCAAGCATATGCTGTTACGATGAAGTCATACTCAGAAGTTACTTTTGAATTTTTTGTGAATGCTTTGTTTGGGTATAAGCCCAAGAATGAAGATGTGGAGTTAGTGAAGAAAGTTCTATACCCTTCTTGCAAGAGACCTTGGAGAGAAAATCATATATGTTCGGAGGAGTGAAATGAGGGGACCGCCACCAATGTTGGGAAGGATAAGATCACAATCCTTACTGATGATGGTTATCAGCATAATTAAGCTATCACTTGTTCTATTGAGAATCAACCAGATGCATCTCTCACTGAGAACATGGATCAAATAGCATCTACTGATGGGTGCCATGGAGAGACATTTACTGTTGAATGTCCATTCCTATATGTTGATGACATAAATATTCCACTTGATGAGACTACTGCAAGTACAAGTTCCCACGAGTTTGAAAAAGATGAAGATTTTGCAGTAGAGGAAGAGGACCTAGGATCAATCTCATCATCACCACATGCACTTCATGAGGCTGATCCTATGTTGGAGGAAGAGAAGGCCTCTTTTCATGAGCTTTCCTATTTTAAAGGATCACTCAATATGAATGACAAGAAGATTCAAGAGGCCCTAGACATTCTCCAAGTTACTAGCACACTTGTATCCCAATTGGCTTGGAGAGATGATTCCATGGAGGCACAAACTTCCAATGGACTCATAGAGAAGATCCAGAAGGAAAAATCAACCACTAAAGGGAATATCATGTGTTTGCTTTTTTATAGAAGTCATTTGATTGAGCTTGCTGAAATATTACATGAATCCTCCATAAGAGACAACAAGGAAATTTGCAAGCTCAAACATGAATTGAATTCCACCCAAGATTGTCTGAAGGATGCTCAAGAAGCACTTCAAGAATCTAAGATCCAAAATGGGAAAATTTTTGAGGAGTTGAAAATTTCACGGTCTCCAACCTATGTTTTCAATGATAGTAGAGAGATTCCTCATGGTGTGGTGAACCATGAGATTCAAACTGATTTGCAGATGTTTGAAGGCTTGAAAGATGAGCAAGTTGAATGCCAAACACTTACCATGGATGAAAAAAAACACGAGTTATCTCATAGTGCAAGTCTCACACTCATGGAAGAGGCACATGATCCTACACACATGGAACCTACCTTGGGGAGAAGTTTCACATTTCTAGACTTAGAGGATGAGTTGGTCCATTACACTTCATCCTCCACTGTTACTTCTTTCAGTTTTCATCACAGTGAAGTTTGGGTGAACGGGTTCTTTCTGTTAGTGCCACATGAGGAGTATGAGACTCCTATCCTTCATGATGATCCTATGTTATGTGCACCAATTCCTTTTGAGCAGCATTTACATCCATTGTTTTGTATCAATTCTACTCATGGATGCACTTCCTTGAGCCACTTGGAGGCTCCTTCTTTGATTGATGGAGGTTCTTCATCCATTTCTTGGATAAGAGAACACATGATGAGACATCTTGATACATCTTATTCTTTCTTGCAGCATTTTGAGACATGGAATCCTAACCTATGTTACTGGATTAGATTTGATTGGTATCTTCATGATTGTGTGCTTTTGACACATGATGATTTTCTTGATGGGAGGTGCAAGCTTCTTGAGTGCTCTTTGATGGATGATCAGTTCAGCCACATTGGGAGTGGCATATCTCTGTATCATTTCACTATGTTTCATTATGATGTATCTATATTAGTGCTCATGATGTATGGGAGAATGCATAGTAGAACTTGGGATCCTGGCACCCCTCCCCATGATGTATTATTTTGTACCACTCTATGTATTGATGGAATGCGCCAGTTATGGGATCCTGGCATTCCAGACTTGGTTGAAATAATTGGGAGGACATGGTACCCCTCCTACTTTGATGTACTGCTTTGGGAGACCTTGTGCATGGTAGAGATGCACAAGCATTTGGACGTGGGCATCCCACATTCTAATTTGTATATACTGACACTATGTATTGATGGGGTGCGCAAGTGTTAGGACCTTGGAATCCCATACTTGTGGTACTTGTTCTTGATGACATTTTACACTAGGAGAGTGAGCAAGCAGGGGGGCCCAAGCATTGTTGATTATGGGAAGCTCATTGGGAACACATTTTGGTTGGTTCGCTTGAGGAAGCACACCTCATCTCTTCTCCATGGGTTCATCTTTACAGCAGTTCGTTATGGTTTCCTACATGCTTTTGGACCGACTTATGTTTTTCCTACAGGGTGTCAGGCTGACATCCATGTGACTCTAATGCATTACATAGGAGAATATATATTGCACCTTCCATTTCTGAGGATCATTTGGGATCCTGGTATCATTTGTACTTAGTCTTCACATTAAGTGCATGGTTGATGGTGGAAGATTGATGATGTGATGGTATTTCCCTATGGTTTCTTCATTGCTTGAGGAAAAGCATATTTGGGAAGGGAGGACTGTCATGTCCCCAATTTTAGACTAAGGAAAATAGACCAAGGTCACCTAAGAAGAATTTAGAAAATTATTAATGGTGACAAATAAGGAGAAAATAATTATTGGCTAAGGGGAAGTAATAATTACCCAGTACATGGTTTCTACTATTCCATAGTATTTTTCTATGGTATGGGAAAAATCTAGATAATAGAACATGGTTTTCATTGTCCCATGGTATTGGATACTTTTCAAGGATAAAAGGCGGCAGAGGAAAAAGGGAAAAGGCATGCTTGAATATTTGGATATTTGTTCTTGAGACCGTCTAGGGGTTAGCCTAGAGTTTTTGTTTAGGGTTGGAAAACTCCATCCATCCATTCTGGTCTAGTTTCAGTGGTATGAAGGATCCACCCTAGCTGGAAAAAGGGGGAGGATCCATTTAGGGTCTTCATTGGAGCTTCATCATCCCGGTTGGCATTACCTTTCAGGTTCTTGTTGACTGTATCTTGGTAGCTGATATCATAGCCATAATTATTGTATTGTTTACTCATTGCTGGTCATAATAAAGGTGCCGATATTATCTCACCATTGTGATGTGTTATGGAATGTGTCTAAAGCATTTGATGAAATGTCTATGAGAATATATCTTGCTGGTGAAAGTTATAAATCAATGTAAAATTGATTAAGGTCGACAAATTCATAGATTTTGTGATCATCCCGGAATGGGGATATTACATTGTATTTCTCTTCAACTAGGAAAAGGTGCAGGGCTCACAACACAATGGGGATAATCCCATATATAGATCCTTAGGTCACCCTCCAGATGCAAGGTTGGTCAACAGGGAGGACGTGAACGCCGTGAGGTCCCCTGGGCCTACCACCCCCTCTACCTTCCAAGTCACCCATTTTTAGTGGTTTGGAAAAATGACAGGTAAAGTGTCTATTACTATACAAGATTCACCCTTCATCTTATCCTAGAATACCCGGAAGGGTGATGACTAGGTAGAGGAGGAAGGGCTAGGAAAGACTTAATTTTAAGAATTGAAACCTATAGTAATTTTTTGATTCAAGCTTTAAACAGATTCATTAACCAATTAACCATTTAATTTGACAGTGATTTACACAGGCTATAATGAAATAAACAGATACTGAAAGGAAATAAACACAAATTTGATGGACAGAGGCAGCTAAGCCGCATTGACAGTCCCAATAACTTTTAAAAATCCGAATCTGAGAGACAGATTGCTCTTTTCGGGGGAAATGTGGTGAGGGTGTCACCAAATTTTCCCCAAATCAGGGGAGGGGGTTGCTTAGTTACTACAGATAAAATCAATCTAGTTTCTAGGATGAAGTCACACATTTTGGGCCTGAATGAGCAACCTAGTCGCACCTTTGAGCTCGATAAGAGTGACCTGGTTCGAAATATGGAAACTTTGTTTGCCTGAGTTAGGTCCAGCCAACAGTAACTTGTACTGTGGCCAAATGGGCTTGGCTTGGGCTTAAGGAGGATCATCTATAACTAAAAAAGCAGGAAAAGATAGATCTAAACTAGATTGAGCAGAAAATTAAACTAGAGAAAATAAAACTAAAATGCAGAAATTAAAACTAGGGATCCTATGGGATCGACCCGATATGGTCGCCAAATCTATAGTAGGGATTTCACCCTATCTATAGAGAAGGAATGAATCCCTTCCATCTATAGTACATAAGGGTAGGGTTCTTATGAGAATGGAAATAAAAATAGACAAAAAACGTAATGAAATAGAACCCCTCCACACAAGGTTAGGGCCAAGCTCCAAAACCCTGCATCAAACTATTAGAAAACTAAGAACTAGCTACAAGAAATCAATACAAAGCTGCAACAAAAGGTTAAACAAAAATCTTGCAAATAAACAATGTTATAAAACTATAGTATAACAAAACAAAAACAAAAAGAGACAAGTATACCTTCTCTGGTTGGAATGGGGCACCATGCCTTAGCTTGGGAGAGCACCTCTCAATGGATGGGGAGCTATGGCTCAATGGAGAAATGGAGGAGAGGGAGGGTGAATGGCTTGAGAGACAAATGGTCTCAAGGAATTCACATGAGCAGCGTAACTATAGGGAGATGAGACATGTTCTCAGAGTGACCCCCACCCCTCTATTTATACTTTTTCTTGGGATTTTTAGGGTTTTAAGCCCCTGGTTGGGGCTTTAGCCCCTTTTTTGGGATTTTAGCCCCTTTCGCCTAATCCTTAGCTCCTTTTGGGGTTTTAAGTTTCCTTGATGGGTTTTATCCCCTTTTTGGAGGTTTTAGCCCCTACGGGGGCTAGTTTGGCTCTTTTTAGGGGTTTTAAAGCCCCTTTTCATATTTTTAAGCCTTTTTTAGGGTGTGGGGGTCAAATGAGGGTCGTGCGTGGATGTCCTTGGGTGGTGTAGGTCATGTATAGCTTGGTGAGGTATTTTTGGGTTAACACTATTTATGATTATGATATATCAAATAATAAATCTATATCAGATACATGAGAAACTTATTTAACTCTGGCACTCAAGTCATAAGTTATATCACCTTGGAATTGGGCACTATGACAGTATTCTAAGGAATCAACATGCTTCTCTAGATCATATGCAACTTTGATCTTGTTATTCTCAAGAATATGAGACATGATTTCCATATTATTATTGAAACACTTATTCGCTGAATGAATTCCCCTGCTTTAATAAGAACACTTGGATGTGCTACCTTTCTTCTTACCTTTCTTTACTAAATCTTCATCAGTAGTTTTTGAACTTTCATCTTGAATTTCTGACTTTGGCTTCTTATTTTTCACAATTTTCTTTTATTTGGATTCAATATTCTTTCTTCCTTTAACCATGAGAGAATGATACTTTCCCTTAGAATAATTAAGGACACCCATCTGGATCAATTTATCTTTCTCCTTTGTTAGTGAATCAAGAAAATATTTAAATAAGGAATTTTCCACTTAGGAACAACAATCCTAGTAGCATGAAAAGTAGACACAAAAAATGAGTAACCATGACCTAATTTAGAAATAATGGAAAGGATTAATCGGTCATATTCCTTATTAATCCGACATTTCTTGATCATTAGAACAAGTGACTTGAAATTGGTAAAGAAACCCTCAAGAGAATCAAAACAACTTGGACTTAGTTAGAATAACTCAATATCCAATTGATGCACTCTTAGCTCATCTTAAACTCCAATGAGAGACTCCAATTGAGTCCACAATTAGTTTGGAGTGGTCAAACCATCTAGGTGAAAGAGTATATTAGGGGAAATACATATAAAAATAAATCCATAGGCTTCATCCAACATATTATGCCACTTATTGTTCTCAATCACAACATTGGGCTCATTCTCCAAAGCTACAGTAAGTCTGTATAGTCATTTACTGTGCAATAGAATGCCGATTTTGGATTTCAATTTATGGTAGTTGAAGGGAGTAAGAATTACTTATAAGGAAGAATCCATATTCCTGAGTTGATGCACTCAAGAACACACTCTTTGTAGCTTGAAAAACTAAACTAGGATAAAATCTTGTAAGCTAGACAAGCTCTTCTTAAGTAAGGGATAGGATATTGGACGTGCTCCTCAACTCTGTAGAACTTGATCAACATTGTGCTATGATATCATGTATAGATATTAGATCCAAATATATGATAAAATATGATAAGAAGAAGCACTAGAAATGGATCTTTCTACTAAGATAATTCGTACAAGTGTACAGAAGAAAAATAGAGAGAAGAAAAGAAACTGAATCACATGAATGAAGAGATGAATATTGGAGTGTATTCTTCCATTTAAAAATGATGAATAAAAGTGTACATAAATAGTACATACCTCATAGGAAAAATCGATTTGTATGGAGACAACTCATAAACATCAGAAAGGTAGACTTACCAAATATGATAAATCCCCATAGGTGGCTAAAGAACTTCCCAAATCAGTCAAGGACCTCACGAGTTAGAAAAATAATGAGTGAGTTGTCAAGAGTGATGGATAAACATGCTAATCTTGGAAAATGGGGAGAAAAACATCAAGGATGGGTTGGAAACAAAACATACCATTTTCCTAGTTAACTAGCTTTACCTTATCCACAAAAAACATGGATAAAAGTATAATAAGGCATAATGTACAAGAAAGAATAGTTACTAATTTTGGGAGTCCATAAAGTGGTAAAGATCAACCCAGAATCAGAAATAAATCATTCCTGGGGTATATATGGCATGCGTTGACTTTAACATGCATGTGGATGCCAACTAATTAGCTAGTGGGTAGGAATTCAATCAAATAATGATTAAATAATTTATCCTAAGTTATGAGTGGGCTTAGTAATATCCCAACAAGAGCATGTTTGATACTTCTTGTCCTTTTATGGTATTTTTACAAGGTGTTAGTCATGCCTCCCCTTCTACTTTTCTAGTGAGTTATTCATTTTCTCCTTTACATGCAAATGGATTTCCTAATCTTATCAATTAATTTTACAATGCTTAATGCTTTACCAGTAATGTCTTTTCTCATTCCCCCTTTCTATTCCTAAAAAACATTTAGAGGTGAAGGTGGAAAATATCTAAAACAAGTTTTGAAATGGGACATCACAATGGGAGTGTGGACTTCTATATTATCATAGTGTTGGATGTAAATGGCAATTTTATCCCAAGTCTTTATATGCTTATGATTGTGACCCATCAAACACTACAGCAAAGTTCCATTGACTACTTTTTTATTCCCATCTATCTATGTATGGAATGTTGTATATATCTTCAAATTAGTGTCCATGTTTTCCGCAAGTGTAGTCCAAAATGAACTGAGAAATATTGTAGCCCAATCAAATATGTTTCTTCTTGGTATCCCAAAGTGCACCCATACCTATTCAAATAACATGTTTTCTTATTCTTGTCCTTTGATGGTATTTTTACATCGTAGAAGAATGCACATATTTCTAAATCTATCTACTACCACAAATAAATAGTCATGTCTCTTCTTGGTGGTTGGAATATCAACCACAGAATCCATGGATATGATATGCCATGGTCTCATAAGAACAAGTAAGGGATGGTATAGACCTTTCTTCCTATTGCTGTCCTTGCTTGTACGACAAAGTTTGAGACCTATAATAAATTGAGCTCTATGTTCTTTCATTTTAGTCCAATAAACATACCTTTGAAAGTTGGAAACTATATTCCCAACACCGAAGTTGCCTACAATTTTGGAGGTGTGATGCTCTCTCATGATTTTCAATTTTCCACCATTAGGAACAAAGAGTTTGTCTAAATTATCGAGTAACACATCTTGGAGATGATAGCCAACCTTATTCTCACCTTCTTTTACATAGAATTGACCTTGTAGCTTCTAAAATACCTCCTTGAAGTCCTAATTTTCCATGTATTCCTCCTTGTATGCATCATGAGTGAAGGCTCCATATGCATACAATTAACCAAATATATGAGCTTGTTTGTAAGTCAGATCCAAATCATGTCTTACAACTTGTTTGTACTTCCCTTCATATGTTTTATGATTATATGGAACTCCTATAAAAATACCATCCACTTGTAGTTTCATGTTTGTTGCACCTTACTCTGGGCTTGTAAATACTGTAGGGTTGGTCATCAATGTGAATGATGGTATCCTTGTCCAGTAGGTAGTGATTCCATTTCTTAATAGATTGAACCAAGGCATGGATTTATTTTTCATATGTAGGGTAGATTAGGACTCTTCCATGGAACATTTCAAAATGATAGCATACTATTGGAATATAGGTACACCAACATGATATAACCATCACACCTATGGGAATTTCCTGGTGATAGCGCCTTGTGTTGGGTTTCAAATGTTAATCAACATCTAAAAGTTTTGGTGTAACGAAAAACCTTACATGGTATTAGGGAATAGGTCTCAGGTTCAATTCCCTTGAGCTATTCCAAAGAGGGGGTGTTGGAGTATCAGTACAACAACATGGTATAACCGTCGCACCTATGGGAATATAAAAATGTGGACTAACTGCCACACCTGGTGATAGGGAATTGTGCTGGGTTTTAAATGTTCATAAAAATCTACATTTTTTGGTGTAATGACAAACCTTATAGATACTAGCCTCCCTCACATAAAAAATGGTCCCATAACATACCCACTTGCATCTATATACAATTTGAAAGGGTTTTTGAAACTATATGTTAGCACTCAAAATAGCACCCATGATAAAGTCACTTGTCATGGTGTGATGAGTGACAAGCACATGAGAAGATAGATCCAACTATAACCACAACTTAGATTCTTGAAAACTTTAGGTTAACTCTTGATACCAAGGGGGAGTCCTTGGAACTTGGTGAATAATAATTGTGATTCCCTAAACAACGTGTAAACACGTTTAATAAGAAACCTCTCAGAAAATATTAATTCCTTATGTATTCAAAACAATGAAGCATAAATTTCACTAAAAGAGAAGGAGGTGTTAAATGGATTTATCATGGATCCAAAGAAATATGACATCAAACTTATGTTACTATTATAAGATACGATCAATGGATATATCTATGAAAAATTGATAAAAATTAGTCATAACAATGCCACCCTTACCATATGAAGTGTAACGTATAATATAGTAAGGTAGGAAGGATGAGAAATAGGGTAAAGAGGAGGTATCGAAACAATTATCAAAATAGAGATCAGATCTGAAATTGTTAAATTTTTATCATTTAAGAAATAGGATCTTAGGATCTTATCGGAGAGAATAACATGTACGGCAATAATCACAAGAGACAAGAGACACAAATAATTTCCCTTAGGGAAACCATAAAGGAGAATACCCCGCAACTTCCTCAGAGATAGAATGAGCACAAATGGAAGCAGTAAAACCCAAAGACAGAAAAGATGATCTCCTATAGCTGTTCTCTCTCTCACTTGTGTGAGCACTTCATGTCTTACTCATGCGCCCTATTTGATTGAGTGTGTGTAATAAATAGAGAGGCTCACTCTCTATTTATATTCTTTCGTTCACTTAATATTTGACTATGTTATGTAGGCTCAAGTAACCATAACTAGGGTACTAATGACCCGACTTACATTAACTCACGAGGGCTGACTTCTCTAGGAGAGTCTAACAACCCTAGTGCCCCACAACTGCAGGGACTTTAACCCTTAATCAATAAGGAGGGTTACCCTCTATGAATTTAATGACTTGTTTACATTATTGATTCTCTCAATAGGAACATTGGGGTACAATACATAAGATATAAAAGTCAATACATTCTGAATTTACAAATACATCAACACTTGGTATTAACTAGGAAGGTATTCTCTTCACACAATACATCAACACAAATATTCTTCTCTGGATCATCATCAAAACTGGATCATCATCAAAGTTTGGATCATTACTAGATCAATATCAAGTCTAGATCATCACTGGATCAACATCAAGTATGGATCATCATGGGATCAACATCAAGTCTGGATCATCACTGGATCATCACTAGATCAACATCAAGTCTGGATCATCATCATCATTACTGCTTCCGCTATATTGATCAACTGGTGCCATATCTCAATTCTTCTCATCATGGGAAGTTCTAAAAAGCTAGATCTTTTTCATATTGGTTGTAGGCCTAGCTACCATGTAGGTCTTCATCTTCTTCAACACTTATATCTGACCATGGGAGGAACACATCCCACAACCATGCAAGAAAGGCCCGCCTAGCAGTTACATCTGAACATGGGGGGAACACATCCACCACCATGTCAAAAAGGCAAGCCCAACACTCACATTTCACCATGGGAGGAACATATCCTGCAACCATGTCAGAAAGTCCTAGCACTCACATCTAATGATTGGAGGAACACATCCCACAACCATATTGGAAAGGCCCAACACTTATATCCAAACATGGGAGGAACACATCCCACAACCATGTTGTAAAGGCTAATCACTTATATTTGACCATGGAAGGAAGACATCTTGCAACCATGTCATAATGGCCCATCACTTATATTCGATCATGGGAGGAACACATCTGCAACCATATCGGAAAGGCTCAGTACTTATATCCAACCATGGGAGGAACACATCCCACAACCATGTTGGAAAGGCTCAACACTTATATCTGACCATGGGACGAACACATCCCGCAACCATGTCAGAATGTCCTATTACTTATATCCTATCATGGGAGGAACACATCCTGCAACCATATCGAAAAGGCTCAGCACTTATATCCAACCATAGGAGGAACACATCCCACAGCCATGTTGGAAAGGCTTAGCACTTATATCTGACCATGGGAGGAACACATCCCGCAACCATGTTAGAAGGGATCTGTACCAACATTTGATCATGTGGGAACACATCTCGCAATCATATCAGAATGGCTCTACACTTACATCTGCTCATGTGGGAACACATCCCACAATCATATCATATTGGCTCTTCACTTACATGTGATCATGTGGGAACACATCCTACAATCATATCAGAATGGCTCTGCACTTACATCTGATCATGTGGGAATGCATCCCACAATCATATTAGAATGGCTATGCACTTACATATGATCATGTGGGAACACATCCCTCCATCATATCGGAATGGTTCTGGACTTGCATCTCATCATGTGGGAACACATCTCACAATCATATCATAATGGATCATGGAATTATCACTTCCTCTTGGAAGGAACCTCGATCTGGAGAACACCAAGATTCTCCCTAAAGTACTCAAACTTCAATCTAGCCATTTCTAGAATAGAATCACATCAGGGTTGATTAAATCCAAGGATATCCTGTGAGCTTTACCAAGACTGATTACATCTGAGGACAACCTACAGGACCATTTACATCTGAGCAATGTATGACCTTATCTAGGATTTTATGCTCAGATAACCTGTCTCATCGAGTATGCTAGAACTCCCTCTTTAAAGAGATCTCGATCTGTATCACATACTTGAGCTTCATTGCTCCTCTCTCGGATTTTCTTAGTGCGATGTAGGACTCCTTCCTGCTAAACCAATAGATCACACCTGATTTAATACTAAAGCAACACCTTGAAGTGCTCTTCCTATCAATGTCATTGCTTTCCCAATCTAAATCCACATAACCCTTTAGGTTAATCTTCTGATTCTCTTTGTACTTGAGCCCATAGTCAACTATACCCTTCAGGTACCTCAATGCATGCCTTGTAACCATCAGGTGAACATGTCTCAACGTGTTCACAACAAAGTAAATATATGGTCTCGTATTCATCAGCGACATCAAGGAACAAATCATCTAACGATACATTGTGGCATCAACTGACTCTGATGAAACAACACTCAATAAATTTAGATTCAATGTCATAGGTGTGGTCATGGCCTTGCATCCCATCATCCTGAACCTCTTCAGGATCTCTACTGCATACTTCCCTTGTCCTATGGACATTCCATCTACATTATAACACACCTCCATGCCTAGAAAGTAGTGCATCATCCCCAAGTCCTTCATCTCCAAATCGACAGCAAGTCTCCTTCTTGCAACTTTAATGAGTTCCTCTTTTCTATCAGGAACAAGTCATCAATATATAGCAGGTGCATCACTAGTCTTTCTACTTCAAAATTGAAGTAAATAATGGAATCCTCTTTACTCTTAGTAAATCCTATAGCCATCAGTAAGTTGTCCATCCTGTCATACCATGTCGAGCCTCAGGATATTCTGCAGTCACTCCCTCTAAAGTGGATCATTATTCTCCCTTTTCCTTTCGTACTCTATGTATCCTGTACTGGAGTGACAAGTAGCTTACTCTGCTACTATTATTCTATGTATCCATATAGGGTCACTAGATACCAAGATCATCTATCTTGAAAATGTTCTTCTCACACCCATCTGTGAGCTTGTCATCCTCTATGGGATTTCATATTCAACCTTGTAGCAAAGGTTAAGATTTTCGTTACTCTAGGTGATCTTCAATCTCCTCATGTATGTGTTATCCCATGGGTGTCTTATGAGCTCATACAAGGAATTCTTGAATTTTCACACACGAGTCTTCCTATCATGTGCCTCACCTCCCACTGGTTGCAAATGTCTCTTCGTAGTCTATGCATTCTTTATATGAGAAGCCTCGTGCTATGAATCCTGCCTTGTATCCCATGATGTTGTCATCTACTGCATGCTATATCTTGTAGATCCATATGAAAGATACTATGGACTTCCATTCAGGTCTTGATGCCACATCTTAGACATCATTCTTCTTGAACTGGTACTCTCCTTCCCTTTCTTGTTGGATTCTTCTTCATAGCTGGAAGGTTCTTCATCAATGATGTCACTCAACAGTGTTACATAACTGCACTGTGTCTGAGGTCTCTTGAATTCTTGTCATAATATTATTTATTTTGGATTATTTCTTGATTTTTCATCACTTGTTCTTCAGAATGAGTCTCATCCTTCTTTTCTCGTAGGTGATTGTAGACAATCTTTCCTACAAGTCAAATGCATTAGTTGTATGGTTAGAAACATTTCAAAAACCATATTCATAATGGAAAATTCTGATGCATAAAGATATAATCATGCAATTATTTTAGCCAATACAACATTCATCCATATCTCACAGAACATTTTATAGATGCCTTCCATCTCTACCTAGACATCATTGAGATTGTGCACTAATCCAATATGCTAGCAAAAAGGTTTCATTCTAGATAAGTAGCAATGGAGAGTTGTATAGCCCCATGAGCTACTTACCCATCACATGCATATTAGTAGTATACTGTCATTAATGCAAACATTCTATAATGAATAATACATCAACTGAATATAAACAAATGCATAACAAAATAATATCATGAAATGATAATTGAATACTTATCTTTATTCATTTCATGAGTAGACTCCTTTTTGAGCCTTTAGCTTCATGATCTTCTTCATTTATGACAACATCATTTCTTATCCAAGTGCTAGGAAGGATAAGAGGTTCTTCAGGAATTAAGTTCTTCATATTCCTCATCACTACAGGAATATTCTTTGAATTGTGAGTTCTTGTTCTTTAGTTGCTCCCATCTTCTCTTCTCTTATTATGGGTAGAGCTTCATCTTGTGTGTTTTCTTCCCAGAGTCTTCTGAAAGTAATCACTTCCTTTTGGCACACGTTCCTTGAATGAATGAATCCCATGATCCTGGGAGGCCATTAAAGGCGTTTATCGCAACATATGCATTCTCTAATTCTTCATCCACTGCTTGAAGTTGTTCTTTGAGTTGAGAGACCCTTGCAAAGTATGACTGTATGGTATCTGCATTCAGGATCTTCACATTCTTCAACTGGTTTCTTAAAGTAATCTTCTGATTTATGTTCTTCCTTTAAAATAGCTTAGTTAAGGAATAAAACATCTCTTTAGTTGTATTTAGGGAATATACTTATGGTATAAGGTGATCCTTGATTGAATAAGCAATGATCTTATTGGCATTGACCAAGTTCTTCTTGTGTAAGGATTTTAGCCTCATCTCCCTCTAGAACTAGAACCTTTCCACTTATGTAGGTATCCAATTTCATTTTCCTTAAGAACCAGTGAGATCCAATACTTCCATGCTTGGAATTTGTCATTTTCACCAATATTTCCATCAAGCTAGTGTGATTAGTCATTTATAAATGAGAACCTTAAATCTAAATAGCAAAAGATTAGATCTTATCGATTTGAGGTGTCTGTCCTGGTTTTGGAGCTGGATGATCTAGGATTTGTCAGAGAAACCCTAATTTTCAAAACTTGGAATATTTGAGATATGATTGGATATAAATATATACCTCTTCAAGGAGATATTTCCAATGTAGTCCTTTTCTAAGAGTAGTGGAGGGAAGCTCCCGGAACAGGAATCCCTAGTTTACTAATTTCTTCTACAGAAATGCGTGATATTTTTTCTATGATATATCTGAAATTAATGCTCCTCTATGTATGAAATTTCATAATAAGGTAACATCATATATTTTATTTCCAACACCATAGGTTTTACCAGAATTGGTTTCACCAATTGGGACTCATGAGCATTTTCCCAAGGTGACTTGTTTCAAGACTGTTCATCATAGTGACATTGTTCGGACTTCCGTGTGTCACTGTTAAATCTTCAGGGTCTAAAACTTTTACCACATAAATTACAGTACGTTCCCTAGTTGGGACATCTTGCAAAATTTAATTTGGATCTTTGTATCCCGAGATATTGCAATTCTCCCTAGGTGTCCTATTTAGGGATGAATCATAGAAGAGGCTGGGACCCTGATTTGGAGGAATCATATCTCCCAGAATATAGAGAATATTAGGATGAAATTTTTTACAAAGTACATCAAGATTTTATGTTTTTCGTGTGAAAATTTTTGGCCCCTAATCCTTCTGCAATCTTGAGTTATAGCGAATCTACCAAAACTACCCATTTTAGTATTTTAGGGTTTTTTAGGCTCGGGGTCAAATTAGGGTTTGAATTTCTCAGGGTTTTACCCAACCAAAAATATCAAACTTGGTCTCTAAAATTCAATTTTCATGAGGAGATAAATCCTATACTGGGCTCACTTCAAAAATTCCTCTTCTATAAAAATCCCTAATTTCCCGCAACAAAAATTGAAAACACGCGGAATCAAATTCTGCTTCGACAGAAAGATGTTCCCTTCAATGGAGAGTCATCCTAGACTCCTTTTTTTGATGGATTGTCGAGATAGACCCAAAAATTAAGAATCCCTAGCTTCTTTAGCTATACAATTTCTATTACTCAAGTTAGCTCTGATACCATGTTAGATTTTTATCATTTAAGCAATATGATCTTAGGATCTTATCTTAGAGAATAACATGTATATAAATAATCACAAGAGAAAAGAGACACAAAGAATTTTCCTCAGGGAGACCATAAAGGAGAAATCCCCGCAACTTCCTCAGAGATAGAATGAGCACCAATGGAAGCAATAAAACCCAAAGATAGAAAATATGATCTCCAACAGTTGTTCTCTCTCTCTCTCTCTTATATGAGCACTTCCTCTCTCACTCATGCGAACCAGTTGAGTGAGTGTGTGGAATAAATAGAGAAGCTCACTCTCTATTTATATTCTTTCATTCACTTAGTATTTGACTCTGTTATGTAGGCTTGATTAATTCTAACTCAGTTATGTAGGCTCGAGTAACCACAACTACGGTACTAATGACCCAATTTTTATTAAATCACCAGGGCCGACTTCTCTAGGAGAGTCTAACAACCCTAGTTCCCCATAACTATGGGGAATTTAACTCTTGATCAATAAGGATGGTTACCCTCTATGATGTTACATGACTTCTTTACATTATTGATTCTCCCGATAGGAACATCGGGGTACAATACATAAGATATACAAGTGAATAAATTCCTAAGTTACAAATACATCAACATAAATAAGCTTTATAACATCCATCAAATATATTTTGGTATCACTTAAAACATTCTCCAGTGAACCTCCAACCCCGTAAGGGTCAATCTAGGCTTGAAAGCTCACTTTCTAGGCCTTCATACTTTCCTAAAATGATCAATGTACTGCTACATATGAAATAACATATCTAAAAAATTAAAACCCTAGCATGGATATGTTACCCATAAAAACAAGATCCAAGAACAAAAAAAATTCTCCCTCAAAGATATACCATTAGTTCAAGTAGGTTGAATTTACTCATCCGAACAAAATTTCCAAATGGCAACTATTTTTTGAGATATGATTTTTTTTCTATAACTTTTAGGGTTTGTGATGTTTTTATTTTTATTTTGTAGTTGATATAAAAGATAATTTTAATAAAAAAAGAAGTTAAAAATAATGGGTTATGTCCTTATTCTTTTCATCCCTACGACAACTAGAGATGTTGGTCAACGTGCCTACTCAATTTGGCTATTAAATATTTACCAGCTAGGGAAAGAGGCTAGTAACCTAATACTGCATTAAAGTATCTAAAAGCCATAATTAAGGAAAAATATGAACTTCAAGGCCCACACTGGAGATATCCTTTAATTTTAATGTGTTGGACAAATAATGCATCCCTAGTACCATATTTATGTGTTGTCAGGAATATTGGACCTTCTGAGGACAAAAGCTAATCCTCTGGTCTGAATGGTTCAGATCCAAAAAAAATAAGTGAACGACAAAGGATGAAGACCTTCCATGAATGTTATAAACACCTGGAATAATACTTTGATGATGAACCTATGTACCTACCAACATGTCAAACAAACAAGAACATCAAATCTACCAAACAATTATTCGTACATCCATACTAGTGACTAAGGAATCTAGTAACATATACATGCGAGATCAATACAACAGATATGTGAGACAGAAATCAGCTTTGCATTAAGAAATGAATGAAGAAGATTACAACCATTTCCTTAGTGTTGACAAACTCATCCACAAGAAAAACACCTCATCCTTGATAGCTCCAACTTGCTCTCTTGTGCTCTCCATGGGATTGGGCTAAGTAGTCAATTCAACAGCATAACATTACCATTCAGTTCTCTCTCCCTCAACTATGGGACACGAGATTGTATTTTAAGGGCTCAATTGATAGGGATAGTTGAGAGAATTGTAGGTGAGGTGTCCATAAGATCCTACCAAGAGGGATCTCAACTCCAGCCAACCTAGATTGATAGGAATAAGGGAGGACATGAGGCTCATGTTCTAGAAACCTCGAGAATTGTCTTTTTTTCCAATTTTACCAAGGGTATCACATATACACCGTTATGACAAAGTGGTGTAGGTAAGAACTTCTTCAAGAAAAAATCACATACACAGTGGGACCACTTCTCTATAATAGAAATCAAGCGGAGTTGAACAAGGTATCGCTCATCATCGAAAGGGAAAAAGCAGTGCTAGGTTTTTTTATGTAGAATTGACATCCAGAGCATGTTTCCACTCCAATTTTGCAATTTAAGGAAAACATAAGTGTTAAGGATATCATCACATGTTGGTGACAGGATTTGGGTATAACATTCTGACCTTAGGATAATTTCATTTTATTTCATGCAATGATATCCTATGGTCTAGACTTAGGGAAGTTTTCTAGGAAGTGAACTAGTTATTTTCAGGCCTTTCACACATGCACCAGTGCTATAGTTGGTCAACCCAGAACATGTGCACCCTCATTTAATGCCTTATGGTTCTACATCCTTTATTTCAGCCATATGGGTTTGACTAGGGGGCTCTAGTGGTGTATTTGGTCTATTTTGGCTCTCCTAGGAGCATTTATTGCCACATTGAGCCCCCCACTCACCTTTTTCTTCTCACCCACACATGCCTTCGACTCATTAGTACCCTATAACACGTCACCAATGTTCACACATTGGTTCATGACTATTTAGAGTGAGTTGGAGTTCCATTGGTCCACCTAGGGGGGATTGAGGTCAAATCTCACCATGACACATGTACACTTCCAATTGGCTTCCTAATCCTCACGAATTGTATCCAGTGTATTATAAGTATGTACCATAACATATAAAATATTTGTATTAATATAATGGTTAGATATTATCACCTTTCACATGTGCTATTCAAGCTATTTCAGTCTCTTTTTTTTCCTCTTGCATATTTTGTCAAACACTTTGATGGTGAAATTTTTCTAGCTCCAATATCTACTTGAGAAGTAATTCTCACATGGTATTAGAGCTATTTGGAGCTGCAAAACAAACATTGTGAGGTTTGATTTGTTGTTTAGGGCATATTTTCCGTTTATTTGAGTGTTTTTCACTGCAAGTTCTTACAACAACTTCATGGATTCGAATATTTTCCTCTCCTTTTCCCATTCAACTATTCTAAATGGAATTCAAATATTTGTGAATATATAAAGAGGAAATGTATCTATGATGTGTGAATTGGTGCTGTGAGAGAGCTAAATTACTGTCAAGAGAAGTGTGATTGGCTGAATGACAATGATAGAGCCTATGGAACTATGTGTCTCACTATACCTCCTACAATGCGCTATCTCCTTGATTCTATTGAGTACCCATTCGAGATTTGGATAAATCAAGGTGAATATCTTGGCATGCAGCAAGAAGATGTGAGTTATATGGAGAAGAAGAAAATGGGAACCTCCTTATGTGTTCTCCCTCCTATGATCTTAGCCTCATGAATATCTCAAGAAGCTGTTGAAAATGAAGAAGTAGAAGTAGCCAGAGATTCAAAAAATGATCCAACTCAAGTTTCTTCCTCTGTGACTTCCTTTCCTTGTCAAGAAGCTCTGTTTCATGAAGATAGGATATGAGTTTCTTCCATCACTACTGCTAAAGAGTTATCTATCCATTCTAAGCCCTTATCCTATATGTAATCTTTTGCGAATGGTGAAGATGTATTGCTAGTTGATGTTCATAGCGAGCCTTCTCTAGAAGATGGGTTTTCTTCACATGAGAGTATTGGTTAGAAAGATGGAGAGGTTTGTATTTCAAGTGAATATATCTCATTTCTTCACACTCTTTATCCCAAGTATTCCTCCACCATGACTAGTAGAGTTAGTTCAAGTTCATATGAAGATGATGAAGCCTCTTCCATCACAATGGCACACCTTCTTGGAGATGATTACAACCTTCCTTCAAAGTTGATGCTTCAATATCATTATGACTCGTCTGAGGTTACCAATCCTCAAGAGCTTCAAGTCTCTTTTGGGCATGGCATCCTATTTGGTTCAAGGTTCAAGTTTGAAGAGCATCATTTGCTCTCCTGTAGGTGCATTCCAGTTGTTCTACATGGTTTGAGGATTCATCATGTAACTATTCCTCAGTTGGTTGAGAACATTCCACTTCTTCCCAAGAAGAATATTCCTCCATACATTTTTATTTAGTTTGGAGTGTATGCATATTTTTTGATTCTCTGTCAATTCCATTATTCAGGGGAGGTTTTTTCCCATGAGGTTTTCCCCCTTACCTTGGTTACATGGATCAATAAAATTTTGTTGTAAAAGGTGACTTTTGCCTTAGTTTCCAAGGACTTAATAAACCATTTGAATAATTTTTACTAAGTATAGATTAAGGGGGGGTGTTGGATCTATAATAAATCCTTAGTACCATAGTTCTAACCTTAGGAAAATTTCATTTTGTTTCATGCAATGATATCCTATGGTTTAGACTTATGGAAGTTGTCTAAGAGGTGAACTAGTTATTTCTAGGCCTTTCACACATGAACCAGCTCTATAGTTGGTCAACCCAACACATGTGTGCCCTCATTTATTTCCTTGGGCTGATACATCCTTGATTTGGTTGATATGGGTTTGACTAGGGGGCGCTAGTGGTGTATTTGGTCCATTTTGGCTCTCCTAGAAGCATTTATTTCCACATTGAGCCTCCCGCTCACCTCTTTCTTCTCACCCATGCATTCATTGGACTTTTTAATACTCCATTACTCTTCACCAACATTCACACCTTGGTTCATGACTGTTTAAGGTGAGTTGGAGTTCCATTGGTCCACTTAGGGGGGATTGAGGTCAAATATCACCATGACACATGTACACTTGCAATTGGCTTCCCGAGTCTCACAAATTTTCTCCAATGTATTATAATTATGTATCATAACATCTACAAGATGTTTAATAATATAATGGTCAGATATTAGCACCTTTCACATGTGCTAATCAAGTTATTTCGGTCTCTTGGTTATCGTCTTGCATATTTTGTCAAACACTTTGATGGTGAAATTTTTCTAGCTCCTACATCTACTTGAGAAGTAATTCTCACATAATTCCTCCTCAAGAAAAATTGACAAGATGTTGATAAAAAACTAATTCCTCTACATAAGGTAAGACTTGCTCAGGTGTCTAGTCCAACAACACATACTACTTAAGATCCTCTCTCATGAGTTGTGTTGTTTAGATCTCCATCAAGTAACAAATTTCCTCAAGAATTAAAATTAAATTTTGAATGTATAGATAATTTGGATTAGTATGAAGCACTCATCCTGGGACTGAAGCCAACAAAGAATATGGAGATCAAGTTACTAAATATATGTGGGGACTCGATATTAATAGTAAATCAAATAAGAGAAATATGTATGTCTATAAATCCCAGAATGATACAATACCATATTACTATATGGGATATGTTTGATAACTTCTTTGAGGCCATCAACATTACTACAATACCAAATGAATTAAATCACATAACATACAAATTGGTAGAAACATTAGTGTATTTTGTTTCTCCTTATTTTCCATTCATCTCTCCTACTCCGTTAGAATCATACATAGAGATTTCGTCCCTAACAATATCAAAAAATTTCAATAATTCAAATATTATGACTAGATCAATAACTCCCTGAATCTTGTGGAGGAAAGTGAAGACATTTATATAGATTTAGAGGAAGAAGAAAGGAGCAGGAAATGGAAAATCCTTATGCAAAACATGATTCAAGGGAAATATTCCAAAAGTCAAAAAGTCATACAAATTAAGGGAAACTACATTCCAAAAGGGTTGTTCCCATCACCTATACTTTTCAATTCATATGAGGTCCCATAAAAACCAACTTTGAAGCATGAATCATATGAGTAAAAATATTAGAATTTGGGATCTACCTTAGTACCAAAGATTATGAAGTTGTCTTAAACCCTTCCCCTTGAAGAGAAACAGATATGCACTAAGTTGTTGAATAAATTTCAATTTCTCTTCACATGGAGGTGTGAGGACTTGAATACCTATGATCCAAATATTTTCCAACATGAAATCCCCCTCAAAGAAGATTCCAAACCTTTCAAATAGAAGCAACAAGAACTAAATCCTATGCTTTCCCCGTTGATAGATAAAGATCTCACCAAGTTGTTCTAATTAAAGATTATTATTCCTGACATATACTTTTAGGGGTGTTGGCGAACCTCTTCACCTTGAACAACATAACAAAAAATAGCATAGTAGAAGGGAACATTATTCGAAGAAGAGAGGTGGTGTCTAAATACATTGTTGTAGCAATTAAGCACAATGCATTATCAACATGAAATCACAATGCATACTTGATTATACACAAAAGAAACATAAACACAACCCATAGGGTCAAAATTCTATAGTATCTGGATCTAACTAACTTCCTTGAAGTGAGTAAGATAAATTTGACAAATAGGGGTTGTTGGTTATAACCATTTCCATGAAATCTACAACATCCCATTTTTTATTTGGTCATTGTAGTCAAGCTGACCAAGGCCTCATAAACCAATGATTTGATCCTTTGAATCTCCTATTCAATCCACCAGTCAACTACTTTTCTATTCTATTGTTGTATATTTAATGGTTGTATCCGGATTATCCAAGAGCGCGATGAACTTGCATAACATTAGGTTCTGAAACCTCCCCATTAGCATAATTCTATGGATATTCAGGAGAAGTAATTACATGCTTTGAACATCACACCATAATTATAGCTTATTGAATCCTGATCATTTCCTGTAACTTAAAAAACTTCACTTTTGGTAATGGATTCATCAAGATATTAGTGGTTTGATCATATGTCCTACAATAAACAAGCGAGACAACATTTTCTTGCACCAATTGTAGTAAATAATGAGCATGAAGTTCAATGTTATCCATATAGATATGAAAAAAAATATTATCAACAACATTTATCATACTCTAATTATCACAGTGAATAATGGTTAAGGATTGAATAAGAAAACCAATCTCTTATAGAAGTTGACAAATCCAAAATTCCTTTGTACTTGCATTAACAATGTGACGTTACTGTGTTTTTTTAGTAGAAAGAGAGAGTACTTTATTTTTCATACATTACCATACAAAGGGTCCATAACTTAGTCAAAACATAGTCAAAATTTGACTTAATATCGTCATTGTCACCTCCCTAGTTGGGATCAGTAAACCAAACCAATGGTTCTGCATTACGAAAATATTTAATACCATACCAAAAAGTTACTTTGATATAGAGGACAATTCTCTTTGAATATTTTTAGTGGGTTTCTCAAGGATCATGCAAGAAGAAAATGACCACACTTTCAACAAAGGAGATATCTATCTCACTATGAGTTAAGTAAATCATGCTAGTGACCAACTGTCAATAATTAGTGGGGTTGAATTATGGAGAGTCACAGTATTTTGAAAAATTCACTCTAGACCGATAAGTTGTAGCAATAAGACTTACAATCATCCATATTGAATCATTTCAAAATATTCAAAATAATATTTAGGTTGAGAAAGAGAGATAACCTCATGCATTTTCAAAATTTAAATTCCATAAAAGAAATGAAACATACCAAGATTGTGTTGAAATTTAAAGGTAAGACGAGTTTTAACATAAGTAGAAAACTTTAATGCATGAATATATAAACTCAGATTCACAATAGTACTCCTTAATAAAATTTAAACTGTAATAAAACACAAAACAACATAATTTTCATCTCTTTCAACTTAACGCTCCATTTTGTCAGTGCATTAAAGTTGGTCCTCATGAATCATCAAATGCTATGTACAGTAAACTAATAAATATCAATCCCATGCATAGTAAAATAAATCTCGAATGCCATGTACAGTAAAATAAATATCGAATAAGGTACAAAGGATGAAAAAGATAAAGAATCATAACCATTATTTGGATCCACCTTATCCTCATATATTTCTGAGTTTGATCTTATCACCGAAGGGACAAGTCAATTTGAGAAAACATGTTATGTACCTTTAGAGAGAGAGTTCATGTAAAGGAAAACAAACCTCATATTCTTCAATCAAATTAGCAGTTAAGTCATACTGACACAGTCACGACGTTGATACAGTTTCATGTAATTACGCAAACTATAACCATGGAAGGATCACATAGATGAAGTCATAGCGGAGGACACACAAACACTCTCCATGGAGGATATGGTAGAAAGAGTCATGATGAAAATATCCAGCAAAGTCATGGTGAAGGATCTGAGGCTCACGTAGTAGTCAATACACACCATCGTAGTGGATTCTGTAAATGGTCACATGGAGCAGCTAGAAGAACCCAATCCATGGAGAAGACCAGGCATGCAAAGGTAGTTGTAGGCTAACCCATCCTGTGGAATAGACATAGCACATGGAGGTAGTTGCAGGATATCCCATCCCATGGAGTAGATAGAGCATGTGGAGGTAGTTGTGGTATGTCCCAGCCCATGGAGTAGACATAGCACAATATCTCAACCAGGGCATAGGTCCGAAGGGGTCATGCTAAGAGGGTTCCAGTAGGAATATTCATGGAAGAATCATGAGGAATATCCAGAAGAGCCCCCCTGGAAGGAACCTATAGAGAGAGTCATGAAAGACTCACAAAGGAGATACATAACAAGTATGGAAGAAACATTAAGGACAAATTCAAGTTCCGATCAGTACGTGCAGAGGAGTACACAATGGAGAATATCTGCGTGTGTAGTGGATTTGTAACTGACAATAGGAAGAAAACATATGTTCAGGTAAGTAGGATAGATTCCATAATCAATAATGAAATGAAGGTTAACCTCATATTTTTATAAGGTTTATTGGTTAAAAAAATTAGACTCACATTAGGATAGTGCCAATGGTCTTGAATAAAACCAAAACATAAAGTGGTCTAAAGAAATTGTCCAATAAAATATAATAAAACCATAAATAAAGTTTAGTGGTTTTATATATAAAAAAAAGTTCAAAGGGTAAACATTCCAAAAGAATTATATAGAGAGTCAAAGGTCCTTTTTTGAAAACATAAAGTAACCATAAAATTAAATAGTCCAATGGTCCTTTAATAAAATCATAAGGTAAATACACTTACGATAAAATCCATAAAGTAGGATTCATCATAATCAAACCTACACATAAGTAAGACTGTCAGGACCAAGTAAGGTAAAGGACCAACTGTCAATCAAGCGAGTCACAACAACCCACATACCCACAAGAAAAGGTGAGCCATAATAGGTGGAAAACTGACTCCTTTAGGACCAATAAGACTAGTAAATGTTTCTCTCTCTCAAGGTACATAGTTTTATATAGTTTTTCATCATTGTATAAGGGAAAGATCAAAACAAATGGTACGATCCTTTTTTCCTTAATATTGCTCATAAGGGTTAGGTTTTAGTGACATCATCAAGGGGTGTCCAGCCCCTTGAGAAGCAACCTAGCAATAATTTATTAGAAGAGGGGACATCACACATAATTATCTTCAATTCTTAAAGAGATGCTTTTATCCCTAGGCTGAGTTTCAATCTCACACTAAATCATGTTGATCAAACCCTAAACGTTGACCAGGTCCTCCATTCTCTTGGAGAAGAGTTCTCAGTACTAAGTTGAGCTTCAGTCTCACACTGAAAGTTGATCAACTACCTGCAGGACTTAATTGGAAATTGTGTCCCTTGTCCCATACTAGAATAGCTCTCTTCCCCTATCTACAGGATCTACTTGGACATCGCATCCTTGGTCCTATACTAGAATACCCTAGAGGAAGATAGGGCACCTAGACACATGCTAGAAAATTTTCCATGGCATCAACTTGCTTGATCCTAGACCAGGAAGCTCATTAGAATACTAGGTGCCCTACAGTACCTTCTAGGGTATTACTTTATCCTAGTCAACCGACTATGTTACCATCCTTTCTGAGAATGGGTCTCGCAGCTGCACTAACTTTAATACTCTCTCTTTGCAAAAGGTACATTCTCAACTCATCGATAACATACTACACCCTTATATGGTGATAACTCATCTTGATGTCTTTCATCCTATAATCAAATACATGGTTTCTTGAGAGCTTCAGACAAATCTCCATATCAACACAAAGCATGATCTCATACATCCTCTTGGAATTTATATATGACTTCCCTTGATGGCTAAGAATCAATTTCCACATATTATCTTTCCAAACCTTTTGTTGTACTGACTCTTCATAATGGGAGTAAACTAAATCAGTGACATGTCTTTGATTGGGGAAATCTTGAATATTTTCAATAGACTTATTAAAGAGATAAAAATAAGTATTATTGGCCTTCTCCCTCTGCTTCTCTAAGAAAGAAGTATTATAAGCTTCCATCTCTGAGTCACTGGAGGACTGATGGAATATCACTCTTTCATTTTTTGTGACCCCACTTGGTTAGGGACTAGAGAGTATAGTTTGATCCCTGTTGATCTATGAATATTGACTGGAGTATAAATCTTTAACAACATGTCCCGAAACCTTATAGAGTCTACCTTCACAAACTCCAATAACAATGGTTGAGCTTATAGTTCTAGCTATAGCCCATATCAAAAATATTCCTTATGAGAAAGTTACATAGAACCCCCTATCTTCTAGAACTATCACTGAAATAACAATCTTATTTAGACCAAGAACATATAAAATTTCCCCAACATTAATCAACGTACATGAATCAAGATGTATGTTAGTTGAACCAACCCCTTTAATGTGAAGGGTACTTCCATCTCCAAGTTCCACTTTCTTGTGGAACTGCTTGGTCTTGATAGTTGCAAAGGTATTCTTGAATCCAGTCATATGCCTGTTTTCTCCACTATCTATCCACCAGCAATATGATAGGTTGGAGACAGAACTCGAAATTGCAGAAGCCAAGTAATATTCTTTTCCTTGATCCATATTTTTTGTCTCAACACTTGAACTCTTTTGTTGAGGTTTCTCTTCTTCTGTAGCAACTGAAACATGATATTTCTTTCTGTGCCAATTTTTGTTAAGTGATTTTCTACATGCGCATGCATAATGACGAAGAAAAACACAGTTATAACTCTTAACCCTTGATTTAAAGGAATACTTACATCGAGGTTCTTTACTATTTTCCTTGTGTTGTGAGAGATTCTTTCCTTTATTTTTTTGGATGACTAGAGCTTGATTCTTATCTAGTGGTGGCCCGAATCTACTTTTGATCTTGATTTCTTCATATAAACAATCATGCCACAACCTTTCTAAGTTTGGCAAAACCTCTCTTCCATTTAGTGAAGACAAGAATGTTTCCCAAATTGTAGGAATTCCATCGAACACTATCTGCACAAGATCTATTGATAAAATTGTCATTTATGCTAACATAGACATGAAGTGGCCTCACAGATTGTCATTGATGCCACCAACTCCCACTAGTAGTGCCTTGGGCCCCTTACAAAGTGGTTTTGAACCTTGGACCCCTTATAGAGTGGATTTTTTCCTTGAAGCACCTTATACCTAGTTGAAAAGGCCTTTGTACCCACAAGGATGGATCTTCGAGCCACCACGTTGTTGAAAATGCTGAACACCATACTGATGGTGTTGAGGACACTAGAGATCATCATGCATCCTTGATTCATGGTGGAGAACCAATAGATGAGTTGGATAATAATTAATGACCCATTTGTGGTCATTCACGCTCTGATGGTATCATAGTACTCCATGAGAAGACCCAGCTACCCCACATATGATGTCACGATGGATCTTGACCCTTGAGGGTATTCTAGTGTGGTTTAGGTGGTTGAAGAAGCCTATGAATCCTGTTTATTGTTTATTAATCCCTCATGAAGTCCTTCAACACACACTTAGTAGTTTCATGACCTTGTAACCCGTATTGGGGTAATGGAGCTCTTATATGATGATGATAACCTTATATGGTCCTTGACATGATATGGAACCCATGGTATGGTGAACACTCCCATGGAACCCTTGATGAAGACCTTTATACCATTGCAAAGGTCATGGATCCCACTACTTGAACTTGACATGGTTAGATGGCATGAGGATGTGGTCTTTGGTGACTTAATGAAGTCATCAAACCTTTTGAAGACCTTGATTTCCATTACTTGCACTCGATGTGGTTAATACACCCACACACATATTCTCTTGATGATGTTCCATTTAGTGACAAGATCGAATCCCATGATGGTACCTTTCACATGGCATGCCATTAAAATCCCTAGTGGCTTGATGCAACCCTATGAAGATAGGGAGGTCATAGTCCCATGAATTTAAAATGACGTGGTTGACTTTGAGGGATGTTTTAAAAGAAAAATAATTAAAATACATAAGGTTTAAAATTGAGGTGGTAAGAAAAATAATAAAAATACAAATTTTGACCATTGAGGTGGTAAGAAAAATAGTAAAAATACATAATGTTGACCATTGAGGTGGTAAGAAGTTTAAAGTAAAAAGGAAATCAAATTAATAAAAATTCTTACCTTTGAAGACAAGTCGGATAGCATGAGACATGTCTAATTTAATATGTATATAAACACATACAAAAATAGTCAATGATGGATTTGTAGAAGTCAATTAGTGGAGATTGGTCAGAGATTTGTTTTCACAGCAACAAAGGAGCAGTTCGTTTTTACAAAGAAAGTTTTGGGCATCTTTAGTAAAATTGACATAACTTTCTCAT
Source organism: Pseudotsuga menziesii (assembly GCA_001517045.1). Classification (NCBI taxonomy): domain Eukaryota; kingdom Viridiplantae; phylum Streptophyta; class Pinopsida; order Pinales; family Pinaceae; genus Pseudotsuga; species Pseudotsuga menziesii. Next base: position 264,464 of record LPNX010543480.1, on the reverse strand, counting down.
ACATAATCAGAATTACAAAATTCTTGGCTCATAGGAATGGTTGTTACGAGGGCTATGCGATGAAATGATATAGATTTTATTTATTTATTTTGCCTATTGTTTCTTCATATTGTGATCTCTAGAAAGGTATGGTTCATTCTTTTGGGTTTCTGTTGTGATGACACATGTCTTTCACAGATAGAGTTCATCTTTGATCTTAGTATGTGAACCTCTATATTGGTATATATATTTTGGATTCATTATGGAGGATATGATGATGATGTTGCATACCTTTATGCTCTAATATTATACACTTTATGATGATAATGCATGGATAATGATGTAGACTCTATGAAGTTGATGCACTCCTATACAATATGATGTCCATGCATACCATAGTGTGATGATTCTCTCCTAATAATAATAATAATAATAATAATAATGTATTTTTAAGGTCGCCGCCAAGTGAGACACCAAATTGGTGTATGATACCCCCTTGTTTGTGGGACAAGGGACCCCCCTCTGCACAACAATTTAACTGATAAAGTCTACAGAGGTGTACATACACTACTCCCCTATGGATTTGAACCTGTGACCTTCTAAGAGGAAACAAATGCTTTTAACCATTAGGCCCACTCATGTTGTAGCTATGCACTATGACGTATAATTGATGTTGATGACGCATAAACGATGCACACTAAGATGATGATGATGTATATTTGATGATGAGGATTCATACCCTATGAAGATGATGCATACCCTATGACACTGATGCATACCTATGATGATGATTCATGATGATGCATGCCTTATGTTCAGTGAAAGTAGAGCATAATTAATTTCTTAGTAATTGTGTATGATGAGGTGTACAATGATGTGTACATGACAAGATTGACCAAATATTGATGAGCAATAGTGTTGAGTAGCAACGATGAGCATAATGACTAGATATTGATGAGAAGCATTGATGAGTAGGTGTGATGAGCAACAGTGATGAGAATATTGACCAGAGATTGATGAGAAACAATGATGAGCAAAAGTGATGAACAACTCTGATGAGCAACAACGTTGAGCAATAGTTATGAGAAGATTAACCAAAACTTGATGAGTAGGTTTGACCAACAAAGTGGTGAGCAACTATTTATGTGCAAAGTAGAGGTTGGTTGTGCAAGAAAGACATATGATTGTTGCAAGAAGAATATTACAGTTGAGTATTGGACTCAAACCATTATTATTTCGAGCTAAGAAAACCAGGTTGGGTCCTATTATTAGAGCTGGTGCTATTTTCATCAGTTGGTGTTGATTGTAATCTAGAATATTGTTGTTTTCCATGTACAATAAATAAAGATAAAAATTCAATATATTCATGTGTCCCTTTTGATGTGATGTTGTGCTTATAACTCATGATGAATTTGATTATGCAATTTATTACATAATGATTGATATGATATGATTGACTAAAATAAGCTGAAAAGTTTAAAATTGATCACACACTGATTCACCCCCCTCTTATTTTGGTCATTGTGTCCAACAATTGGTATCAGAGAAGGCCTTCATCAAAATCCTAGTAAGCTTGAAGGAGATCCGTGGAGATAGAATGGAAGAAAAATAAGTCATCAAACAATGACTTTTCTATACTTGATATGACACATTATTTCAGTTGGAGGAGCAAAATGAATGCTTATCTGGAGAAATTTTGTATTTGGGAGATTGTGATCAATTCATCCACTCTATCAAACAAGAAGGGAAAATCATCTGCACATAAGAAAGCAAAGAAGGACAATACTACATCCTTGAAGTTCCTCATGGATGGACTTCCCAGTTCGGTGAAATAAAGTGTAGGGGATTTCATTTCAGCCAAATAATTATGGTTCAAGTTGGAAAGCAAGTATCAAAAGGAAAGACCAAAACCTGAAAAGACAGATCAAGAATCAGAAGAAAAGCCCCTAAAAGAGATTAATTGAGGAGAAGAGAAATAAGAACATGGATCCAGTAAAGGTATGAACTCTTGTGATTGTAATGATATCTTGTGTGATAAAATTGAGAAATTTATTGTAGATGATGATGAAGAGCTATCAAATATTGCACATGAGATACATATCACATTGCTGAATATTGTTCTCAGAGCGAATTAGGTTCTTGAACACAATAAATATGAACCAGAGTGACTTCACGAAGTTCAAAAAGAAAATTTCAGACTCTTTGAATGAATATTAGGATAAGACCATGACAATGAAAGTGTTTCTTGTGAAGCTCAAAAACAAGGACAAAGAGTTGTAGGATCAGATGAAAGATGAGGATGGTGAAATTGAACAACTGAAAACTGAATTGATCAATGGAAAGGAAGAACCAGAAGAGCCCGTTGAAGAGCTTGAAGAAACTAGAGAGGTCAATAATGATCTGATGACTCTGCTGGAGGAAGCCAATATGATAAAATAAATATTGAATATTCAACTAGAAGAAAAGGAGGAGACAATCCAAAGGCTGGAAATGGAGGTAGTTGGTCTCAGGAAGAAAGGTGATAAGAATGAATCTTTTGTCAAGTATAAGGATAATTCAGTTGTCCTAGAAAAAATCTTGGATTTCCAAAGATCTCCACTCGACAAAATTGGTCTTGGTTAAAAGAAGGATAAGGAAAAATACGAAGATGACACTTGGTCTCTAAAGAATCTAGAAGAAGGTACATCAATGTCCAAAGCTTCTCCCCATACACCTGCACATGACAAGAAGGGCTTTGGAAGTTCAAGGAAGCATCAAATATTTAGGTTTATTCCTCAAAGCAAGCTCAGAAAAGAAACAACTCCAAGACCCAAGTATGAAAGTGGTTTTAATGGTTATTGTTATTTCCATTCTAAATTTGGTCATAATGTTGTGGAGTGTAGACTCTACAAAAGAAGAAATGGTGGAAGTCCCAATGACTCTGTCAGATAGTGGACATGTAATCAAGTTGGACATGTTGCTGCCACATGTCACACATTGAGATTCTGCACATGTAGTGGGATTGGTCACAAATCCAAAGAATGTGTAAGTCAAAGAAGTCAACCAAGGAAGAGTCCTTCCTATACATCAACAAGAAGAACTAATGAACCTTGGAAGAAGACCAATTGAGGAATATTTGAAGATCAGAAGAAAAAGGCCTATAGTCAGGGATATTTTCAGGCATGGAGACATCAAGTTGATCAAAGAAGTGTTGGAAGTTCCAACATCTCAGTCAGATGCTATACATGCAACCATGTTGTTCCCATTGTTGCATATTGTCGTACGATGATGTGTTATAGTTGCGGTAGCTTTGGGCACAAAGCTCAATATTGTTGGAGTACATGGAAATAACCCATGAGGAGGATCTCATACATCTGATCAAGGGAATCTAGTACATATGAAGGACCAAATACTGAAAGGAAAAATGCCAAGAAGTAAGTATATATGAAGAATACCGAGTGGTTGTAGATAGGATAGGTTGATCAGAGTATGGAAGATGGTTTCCATATGGAAATCCAAGTGTAATGCCTCTTAAAGACCTCAGCACACCTTGAGTTCATGAGGTTGGAGGATGAACTCAAAGGAATAAATGATGACTACTCTAGGCATACATATAGGTCCTAGTATTGTGCATATTGACAAGGGGAGTAGTGATCAGTGATTTCAGATACATATATGCAGTCATCCTTTTCCATTGATTATAAAGAGGGATAGATGTAGACACAGGGATAAATGAAGACAAAAGGGGATCATGCTCATAAGGGGAGCATGAGTTGTTGTCATAAATGACAAAGGGGGAGATTGTTCATGAAATTGTTATTGATGCCAACATAGACTTGCAGTGGCCCCATATATTGTCATTAAGGCCACCAAGTCCCACTTGCAGTTCCTTTAAACCCTTACAAAGTGAGTTTGAGCCTTCGACCCCTTACAGAGTGGGTTTGTGCCTTGAAGTACCTTGTATCGAGTTGACAAGTTCATTGTACTCACAAGGATGGATCTTGATGGTCTTGAATACCCTGTTGATGGTGTTGAAGACCCTGGAGATGGTCATGAAAGCTTGATTGATGGTGGATAAACCCTAGATGAGTTGGAGAAGCATTAATGACCCATTTTGTGGTCAGTCATGCTCTAATGGTATCATAGTACCCCATGAGAAGACCTATCTACCCCACATATGAATTCATGATGTTTATTTCCCCTTGAGGGTCTCCTACTATGGCTTAGGTGGTTGAATAATCTTATGAATCCTCTTGCTTGTTGAAGAATCCCTTATGAATTCCGTGGACCAACACTTAGTGGTTTGATGATGTTGCAACCCTTATTGGGGTCATGGAGCTCTTATATCATGATGATGACCTTGTATGGTCCTTGACAGGCTATGGAACCCATGATATGATGAAGAATCCCATGGAAACCCTGATGAAGAACTTAATACCCTTGAAAATGCCATGGATCCCACTACTTGCACTTGACATGGTTATATGCCATGATGATGTGGTCTTTGGACACTTAATGAAGTCATCGAACCTTGTGAAGAACTTGATGCCCATTACTTGCACTTGATGTGGTTAAGGAACCCACACACATATTGTCTTGATGATGGTACATTTAGTGACAAGATTGAACCCCATGATGGAACCTTGCACATGGAATTCCATTAAAATCCATAGTGGCTTGATGGAACCCTATGAAGATGTGGAGGACATAGTCCCATGAATTTTAAATGATGTGGTTGACTTTGAAGGATGTTTTAAAAGAAAAAAAAGAAAAATACATAAGGTTGACCATTGATGTAGTAATAAAAATAATAAAAATACCTAAGGTTGAAAATTGAGGTGGTAAGAAAATAATAAAAATACATAAGGTTGACCATTGAGGTGGTAAGAAGTTTAAAGTAAAAAATAATAATAATAATAAAAATTCTTACCTTTGAAGACAAGTCGACCAGCATGAGACATGTCTTATTTAATGTGCATATAAACACATCCAAAAATATTCAATGATGGATGTGTATAAGTGAATTCATGGAGATTGGTCTGAGGTTTGTTTTCGCACTAGTAGAGGTGTAGTTTTTTTTTACAAAGAAAGTTTTGGGCATCTTTAGTAAAATTGACATAACTTTCTCATACAAAATTGGAATTACAAAATTTTTAGTTCATTGGAAAGCTTGTTAGGAGGGATATGTGATGACATGATCTATAGTTTGTTTTGGTCTGTCTATTGTTTCTTCATCTTGTGATCTTCATAAATTTATGGTTCATTCTTTTGGGTTTCTCTTGTGATGGCACATGTCTCTCATGGATAGAGTTAATCTTTGATATTAGTATGTCAGCCTATATATTGGTATATATATTTGGATTCATTATGAAGGATATTAATTTGTCACAGTTTTCTAGGAACTGAAAACACAGTCTCACAAAGAATTCAGACAAATATGCATAAAATTGGCAAAATGGTGCTGCAATGGAAGTAGCAGCTCTGTATAATCAAATGAAAGAATGATGATACAATACAATGAACATGCCAGATGCATGAATTCCAAGACAATTTGAATTCCCAAGGAGTTCATTCGAATTGAATGAGTGAGTCTAGATTAACTTAATGTAAGCCATAGTAAACACTCAAGTTAACCACTGATAAAAAACCTAATTGACTCAACTGAGCCCTAGCTGAAGTTGAAGTGCAATAAATGACTGAGTCTAACTAAAATTAGCTTAGATGCATGTCAGTGCAAGCAAACCAACAAGTGGTAGCACGTCAATGACTCCAATGAACCCCGATGAGGTTAACTAAAGTGTAACTAACCATCAGAAGTGGTTGTAGGCGCCCCTGTTGAAACTAGTTCATTAGATAATCATTAAATAATCAATTTAATGAATGGAGGCACCTTGACTACCCTTTTTAACTGATTGTAAACATTAGTTAGCAATAAATTCGATTTATGACACTCAGATCACCCTTGAAGTGCCCCATTTAGCCTCCCCGAATGTAGGAGAAGGCTAAGTTAGCCTCCTTGACTGAAGGTAGGCATGGGTGTGCTCATGATGATGTCATATAGTGCTCCTTTGATGTCAATTATGTCAATAAAACTTAGGATAGTGATTTAACTAAGCCAAATTGAACAAAATGAATGTGTATGGTGGTAAATGTCTCCAACATCCCCCCTTAAGCTATACTTAAGGAGGAGTAGAAAAAATAAAGTGCATAAGAATGCTAGGTCCCTAGAAACAAAGGCCATAGGTCACCCTATACAATACTAAAACTTAAACAATGCTCAAAACAAACTAAGTGAGGAAAAGAGGGAAAACCTAGTGGGAAAAAGCCCCCCTCAAAGTTGAACATTGAAAGTAGTTGGATCACCATGATGAACTTAGCCCCAACAATGAACGGAGGTAAGTGAACTTATTTTATGAAAATATCTTGGTGAATATGTCTACAATCTACTCATCAGTCAAGCAATATTGTAGAATGATGGTCCTGTCATGCACTAGCTCCCTGATATAGTGCATGTGTATCTCTACATGCTTGGTCCTCTACCTGGTAACTAGATATGTGGATATCTTAATAGCACTTTGATTGTCACAAAATAGTATAGTGGATAAAGTACTACCAAGATCAAACTTTGAAATAATGCCTTGCAACCAAACAGCTTGGATGCAAGCATTCACTACTCCTCGATACTTGTCCTCTGCTGAAGACAATGCTATGGCGGCCTACTTTTCGCTAGACAAGAAAATGGGGCCACATCCAAACATGAAGAAATATCCAAAAGTTGACTTCCAATCAATAGAATCACCCACCCAATCAGAATCTATGTATCCAACCAGCTCTAGCTCGGAGTGTGCAGCATAGTGAATGTTGTAGGTCCTGGTTCCCTAAATGTAATGGAGGATCCTCTTGGATGCCTTTCAATGAAGATCATGGGGATGATACATGTATCTTGATACATCATTCATGGAATAATAGATAATAGGATGAGAATGATTCAAGTACAACAAGCTACCAATCAGCTGTTGATAAATAGTGCAATCCATGGGAGGTGTGCTTTTTCCTTCTTCAAGGGTGATCCCTAAAAGGAAAGGGAATGGTGCAGGCATACATTTAGGAATTTTAAAATTTAATAACATTTATGATATGTATTTGTACTGAGTGACCATTATCTCATCATAATTTTTCTCAATTTCGAGCCCCTAAAATTGTTTTAAGAGCTCCAAATTGCTCATTTCAAATGCATTGTGGAGAGCAGTTTTGATGACTGAAATAGAAGCAACTATGCTACCTATGATCAGTAAGTCATCAAAATATAAAAAAATAATAATAGAATTACCATCATACTATTGTATATACACATTTGGATCTGATCTACAACTTTGGAAGTTTTGCGATAGAAGGAAGACATTCATCTTGGAATACGACTCTCTTGGGGGCTGTTTTAACCCGTAGAGTGACTTCTTTAGCTTGCAAACCAAAGATGGATCAGAGATGTAGCCATCATGCTGCTTCATGTATATCTCCTCATGAATATATCCATGCAAAAAGGCTGAATATCTCCATGCAAAAAGGCTAACTTAACATCCATATGATGCACTTCCCAGTGCTTAGATGCTGAAATTGCCAAAACTAGGAGGACGGAGTCCATTTTTGCAACCGGTGCAAAAGTATCATGGTAGTCCACACCTTTGACCCAGGAGAAACATTTTTCCACCAACATTGCCTTATATTTTCAGGTGCTTCAATATGCAGCAACCTTATTCTGAAACACCCACTTGCATTGAACCAATTTCCTTCCTGGAGGAAGAGAAACTAACTCCCAAGTAGTGTTTTTCTGAAGAGAATTCATCTCTTCATCCATGGAAATTTGCCATATCAGATCCTTCCTAGCATGGTAGTTGGAATTTGGGTCTGAAATTATCATCAAATAACAATATTTTTACAGAAAATTATCAGGACAAGAGAGCACAATACCTTCTCTTTGGAAATCAGACCGGGTTCTCCTTGGATCATCTGGATTTCCAATGTTATCTCCTGCGGAGGAGAGTGTCTGCCGAGCCCAAGTTGGGATATGATTTTTTACTTCAGGTTCTGATTCAGCATATTATGTTTTTGGTACACTTATATAAAAAATTAGAGGATCCAAATTAGGGTCATCACCCCGAATTTCATCATCCAAATATTCAGTAGAATAGGAAGGAAACTCCGCTATTTTTTCCTTCACTAGTTCCACCTCTTGAAGAGGCTCATCAAACTTGACACTCCTTTTGACGATGATATGTTTTGTTTTGATATCAAAAATCTTGAAACCTTTTTATTGATTAGGATACCCAATAAACATATATTCTATGCTTTGCAGTTGCAAATCCATCCTTTTATCAAGTAGAATTCGGGCCCATGCAGTGGACCCAAACACCCGCAGATTTGACACATCCGACTTGTGTCCGAAGTATGCTCAGAAAGGGGTATTCCCTTTCATGGGTGAGTGTGGTACTCTGTTCTGAATTTATAATGCATCATGCATGGATTCATCCCACAAATTTGCATCCAAATTCTTTGATTCCAACATACAAGTCGGCATCTCCTTGAGAGACCGATTCTTCCTTTCTGCTACACCGTTCTACTGGGGAGTGTAGGGAATTGAATGTTGGACCTGAATACCACTTTGGGAGAATATGTGCAGCAACTCATTACTGACATACTCCCTACGATTATCATATCTCAATATCTTGTTATTTTGGCTAGATGCATTCTCGATCAAGGCCTTCAGTTCAGTGAATTTTCCACAGACTTCAGACTTTTTTTTGATAAAGAATACCCATGTGTACCTGGAAAAATCATCAATAAAAGTTAGAATATACCTTGTTACATTCATGGATGTGATAGGCATGGGACCATTGATATTAGAATGTATCATTCCCAAGATGCATGTAGCTCAGCTTTCCTTCCCTCGATTGAACTTGTGTTCAGAGTGCTTTCCAACAACACAGCCCTTGTAAATTCCAGTGGTTGCCTTGATGACTGGGAGACATTCAACCATGGAATTTTTCTATAATTGATACAAGTATTTGAAGTTGAGATGGCCAAACCTCTCATGCCACAATCTACTAACTTCATTTCCATGAGTCAGTAGTGCAGTGGGCTTTGCATCCACCACAAAATGGGAAAACTCATAGGATTTTGCATGATGGTTTGCAAGGCCTTTTGCAAAAAGTTTTCCAGATGCAAGTCTTGTGATCTCTACATCATTCAAGATGAAGGATACTCTCTTGGGCACTCCCATATGTGTCATTTGATAAACACTCAGGAGGTTTGATTCCAGAGACTATACATATAAAGCATTTGAAAAATAGCCATTCTCAAGATCAACACTACCTTGTCCTTCTGAAATGATGGTGGATTCATCTCCCATGTGGATGGGAATTGATTTGCTGGTCTCCAAATATGAGATGGAGTTGCTTTTATCCATCATGTGGTTCGAAGCTCCAAAATCTATCAAGAGTGATTTGGACTTCGAAGTTCTTGCCATGAGGGCATGACCTCTTTCATGCTGTGGTTCCCAATCTTGCTAATCTCTCCTCCGAAAGATTTCCAAAATATTGATGTATTTCTTTCAAGGAGAGAGGTAGCTTCATCAATTTTCTTCTTCATGCAGGCATGTTGAGGGTGGAAGCCCTTCCTGCAGTATGAACACTTGAATTTTTACTTTCCATGATGCCCTTTTCCTTTGTTCTTCTTCATGCTAATGGTTTTCAACTTTAGGCTTAGGAGCTTCAAATTTAGTTTTTAGGTTCTTCTGTTGCTTTCCTTTACCCTTCAGATATTTGGGCCCCAAGACATGGAGGGCTTGATAATGGGAGGATCTGATGATCCCCATCTAGATAAGCTTATCATATTCACTTGTTAGGGACTCAATGAAGGCACTGAGTGAAGGCATCTTCCATCTAGGGGTTGTGAGATTCCCCACACAAAATGTAGAGACAAAAAATGAATAATCAGCTCCAAGTTTGGAGAGTATGGTGAGGATGAACTGATCATCCTCCTTATCCACTTTACATTGCTTCAATAGTAATACAATGTACTTGAACTTTGTGAAAAAGTCATTCAAGGTCTCAAAATTGGAAGGCTGGAGAGACATCAACTCAGTCTCAAGATGGTATACTCTCAAATCATCCTAATTTCCATACAAGGTTTCCAATTTGTCCCAGATTTCCTTTGGAGTCTTCAATCCTGAGTGATGGAAAAGAAGATCCCAGGAAACAGAGAGGCACAAGAATCTGAATGCTTCGTCTTTCTTGCTCAAGAATCTAGCTTTGTCTGTCATAGAAGAAGGCTCTTCTTCAGTGTCCATAGTGACCCTATAGAGTCCTATGGAACGCGGTTGGATCTCCATGTCTCCTTTCCATGAGTGGAAATTGAATGGAGTCAAGACTTCTATGGAAGAAGCCATCTGAAACTACTGGAGGGAATGATTTCACCTATTAAAAACCTCAAAATCACAACAAAGGGGGCATCGTAAGGTCAGACATCCTACACCTTTTAGGATTTCATCACACCTAGCATAGTTGATCAATCAAGCTTGACCAACAATTTCCTTACTTGGGGTATTAAGTGATAAGCCTTGGCTTCTAGTGCCATGCTAGAATTTTTGAGCTTTTGCTCAATTTTTCATGCAAGATCTGTCAAAAACCTTGTTTTTGAGAGATATGAGCTTCATCCCGCCATGAGCTATGATACCATATTCATTTGTCATAGTGTTCTAGGAACTGAAAACATAGCCTCGCATAGAATTCAGACAAATATGCATAAAATTGGCAAAATGGTGCTGCAATGGAAGTAGCAGCTCTGTATAATCAAATGAAAGAATGATGATACAGTATAATGATCATGCCAAATGCATGAATTCCAATACAATTCTAATTCCCAAGGAGGTCATTTGAATTGAATGAGTGAGTCTAGCTTAACCGAATGTAAGCCACAGTAAACAATCAAGTTAACCACTGATCAAAACCCTAATTGACTCAACTAATCCCTAACTGAAGTGGGAGTAAAATAAATGACTAAGTCTAACTTAAAGTAGCTCAGACACATGTCACTGCAAGCCAACCAACAAGTGGTAGTGCATCAATGACTCCAATGAGCCCCGATGAGGTTAACTGAAGTGTAATGGACCATCAGAAGTGGTTAGAGGCACCCCTGTTGACTTTAGTTCATTAAATATATAATAAATAATCAATTTAATGAAGGGAGATGCCTTCACTACCCTATTTAACTGATTGTAACATTCAATTATAAAAAAAGTGCATTTATGACACTCATATCACCCTCGGAGTGCTCAAGTTATCCTCCCTAAATGTAGGAGAAGGCTAAGTTAGCCTCCTTGACTAAATGTAGGTGTGGGTGTGCTCATGCTGATGTCATACAATGCTCCTGTGATGTCAATTAAGTCAATAAAACTTAGGACAGTGGTTTAAGTAGGACATATCTTATTACTTAGATTCCTTTGTCCTCGGTCCCTAGTTCTTCAAATGTACATCCTCCACCTTATTCACGTGGTCCTTCGAGTTGGTACATGGCTACAAGTCAGGTCCGTACTATGGTTACTAGACTGGTTGTGTCTCAAGTTCACATACCACCCGTTGCTTCGGGAGGTTATGTTCATGATTCTAGAGGTCATATTACTACTTCCATGGCATATATCCCTACTTCCGGTATGTATATCCCTACTTCCGGAGCGTATATTCCTACCTACGAAGTGTCTCATGGGGCATCGCAAGCGATGACCTATGGACCTTATTATGGGATGTAGTATGGATAGGTTTCTTCACCTTATGGAGGTGGGTATCAACAACCTGCTTGCTCTCCTAATTATGGCTTTGTCGCTCATACTAGTCAAGGTCCATCGTACTATGGTACTTCCACGCCACCCTATACGGGTCAGACAGGAGGAGGACACTATGGCCAAGGCCATGGTGGAAATCAACCCTATATGAACTAGGGAGCGGTCCATAGACCTCATCATCCTAGGTTCCCTTTCCTCATGATGCTTAATATTCCTGACTTATCAAGACTTACGAACGATCCTGTGGCTCATGACCCGGCTTGGCTGACTATCCCTACCAAGCTTCCTTCGGACATACCTAAGTTCGAAGGAAAACCGAGAGAGGATCCGAGTGAACACGTTACTACGTTTCACCTATGGTGCTCTTCGAATTCATTACATCAAGACTTAGTCCATTTGAGACTATTTCAATGCACCCTCACAGGGCCGGCCATGAAATGGTAGATAGAGTTACCTAGGGGCGCTTTCACGGTGTTCGACGACCTTGCGATGACTTTTCTTAATCACTTCCAGCTACCAGTGCACTATGACATTGGTACTGAACTCTTGTCAACATTTCAGCAAGATAAAGCCACCCATATTTCTTATCATATTCAAGAGTGGCATAGATGGAAGAGATTAATTAAAGCATTTATACTGCCGGAGTTCCTTCTCGAGTGGTTCCTCAAATCATTATTGCCATATATAGCGAAGGATGTTTCCACATTCGGAGTGCAGAAGAAGGAACAAGCAATTTTTAGGGTGCAGGAACTGGACTTGATCTATGCTCAGTCCGGTTTGTTGTATGAGATTATTCCCAATGCTCCTAGTTCCAGTTTAGATCCCAAATTCAAACCTGGACCACATGCTGATGGAATTGTGTGTTATGCAAGTGCGAAACCTGCATATTTAGTTGCAAAACAATTTGGTCAGTTGTCAATCAACCAATCTGCTTCAGGACAAGCTACGGCTTCATCTCAACCCTCCCAAACAACGAATGTAATTTCTGTGCAATCGTCGGACCAGAAGGTTAACCAGCAGCCCGGACGGAATAGAAATTAGGGTAAAAATAATAATCGAAAGGGTGGGAATAAGAATGAAAACGCCAAAAATAATGACAAGAACGGTAGAAATGCTGGGGGGGACAAGCAAGCTAAATGTAAGGTTAAGTTCCCTTGCAAGTTATGTAAGGACGATCACCTCACTTACTTGTGCCCTCGGATTGACGAAGCTTTAAGATTCTTAGCACAAGGCCCAGCTGTGCTAACAAACCCTTTACCGCATAACCAGAATATGAGCTTGAAGTCCCATGACTAGTCTAGTGAGAATGATCCACCAGAGACTAGTGCTCGTGGGTGCGTTAACATGGTTTGAGCTGCTAAGGTTGTGACTTGTGCGAAAGATTATAGTTCATCACAACCCAGCCCAGGCAAAGAACCTGATCCACCAAGGTCTCCTTTGCGCATTGAGAAACCTACGGATAAACCTGAGGCTACACCTCACATTCCTAAGGGAGTCCTTAAGCGTTTGGGGCATAATACAAATGCCCGAGCTGCCCAGAATTATTCAGTTGTCGAGGATTTGGGCCACACTCCTTATGCGATGTCTGCATTGGAAGTGCTTCAGAGTTGTCCTTCGCAAAGGAAGGTGTTTCTTTCTGCCGTTGGTGTGAATGGAGATGATTCTTCTTCGGTGATAAAATTTGAAACCGCAGGACTACAGCCTCTCTTTCCCTACTATGTGTCTCTTTTGGTGCATGTAGAATTTCTTAATATGATCGTCAAGTGTACTATGATTGACGAGGGTGCTACGAATTCTGTGATGTATTTGTCTTGTTGGAAGGGTCTAGGTTCTCCTGAGCTGTCTAAATCAGTGACTATGTTAACTGCATTTGATGGGAGATCTTTTAGGCCACATGGTATCCTTCCTTCCCTTAAACTCTGTTTGGGGGGGAAGACCATTGTGATAGAGGTTGAGGTGGTTGATGCGCCCCTTGACTACAATCTCTTGCTGGGTAGGAACTAGATGTATAGTATGCCAGTCGTTGCTTCTTCCTTGTTCCGCATTGTATGCTTTCCACATAACGGGAATATCGTAACGATTGATCAAATGGCATTCAAGAATCTGTCTGTTACCGCATCTTTGGGAGCTACGATCCTGATCGTTGAGCACTCTCAGCCGGCAACTGGGAGTGTGGGTGTAGGCATGTATCCATCCCTCATGGGAAGCTTTAGTTGTACAGCACTGATCCTCATGATAGGATCTTGTAATGATGAGGCTTCAACTTCTATGACCTCGGTATCTTTTCGCAAAACCCATATGGAATATCCTTGGATTCTTCCTACACCGAGTACTTCGAGTGAGCCCGTCGAGACGAGAATTCCGTTGCTTGCAGCTATGATAGCTTATCAAGCTAATCTCAAGAATATTGCAAAGCCTTGTTCTTCCTCTTTGTGGATGGAGGAGGAAGACCCCTATGTGCTTCCGGCATGGGTAGTACAGTCTTCTCATGCCCACAACTACCTTGATACAGTTTTCCCTTCAGATGAAGCGATTATCGAGGCTATGTCAGGAGTTGATCCACCATGGGAGGAACTTCATCGTAGATCATACTTCCTTCCAGTGCTTGATCATTTGGAGCATGAGGATTATAGGGAGATTCTTAGTCAAAAATTTGGTAGACCTATGGTTCCATTAAGCTCTACTGGTCCGATGGCTGATGGAAACATGGAAAACATATCGGCAACAATTCCTATCAACATTTCTCACAATCCTGGCACCATAGAGAATGTCTATATTGGGGAGGAATGTTCTCATGCTGAGATTCTGGAGTATACAGAGCTATTCAAGGAATTCCATGATATTTTTGCTTGGTCTTACGATGAGATGCCAGGTATTGACCGTTAGATTGTCGAACATGAGATTAAGACTTACCCCAACGCTAATCATGTTTGACAATGTTTACGCGCTGTGAATCCTAGGAAAGAACCCGCCATTAAGGCAGAGATAGAGAAGATGTTGAAAGCAGGTTTCATCTATCCCATTCCCTTGATCGAGTGGGTTTCAAACCCCATTCCGGTGGATAAAAAGTAGGGAGAAATTCTCATATGCACTAATTTCCGTGATTTAAATCGTGCCTTTCCTAAGGATAACTTCCCCACACCATTTATTGATCAGATTTTGGATGAGTGTGCGGGTAGCGAGGTTTTCTCCTTCATGGATGGCTTTTCCGGGTATAATCAGATCCAGATTAAACCTTAGGACCAAAACAAGAACACATTTATTTGTCCTTAGGGAACATTTGCATATCGAAAAATGCCTTTCGGCCTTAAAAACGTCGGAGCTACATTTCAGCGGGCGATGACCTTGATCTTCCATGATCTCAAGTCTATTATTGAAGTATTTTTGGATGACCTCACTACTCATTCTCGTATGAGGATGCGTCATCCCTATCACTTGAGACTGGTATTCGAAAGATTCCAGCACTATTCAGTTAGATTGAACCCTCATAAGTGCATATTTTGCATGAATCCAGGTCATTTGTTAGGATTCATCATTTCGAAAGAGGGTATAAGAGTCGACCCTTTGAAGGTTGAGGAAATACTTCAGTTGTCTCCCCTGAAGAATATTCGTCATATTCAGTGTTTGCAAGGCACGACAAACTTCTTACAAAGATTTGTTGTCAATTTTTCCAATTTGACTAGAGGCTTCATGTGTTTCTTGAAGAAGGATACTCCCTTTGAATGGGATGAGCGAGCCTAGGAGTCCTTCGATGCACTCAAGCAAGCCCTAGCATCGGCCCCGGTGATTAGTCCTCCGGATTATAGCCATGATTTTCTATTATATGTGGTCGAGTCTTTAGAGATGACTGGTATGGTTTTGGTTCAAGAGGATGAGGAGCTCCAAGAGCATGTCATATATTATCTGAGTTGAAACCTTATTGACGCAAAGATTCATTATTCTCATGTCGAGAAGCTTGCTTTTTCTACCATACATGCGGTTCAACGTTTGAGACATTATATTCTCCTTCGTGAGACCTTGGTTGTGGTTCATGTCAATCCATTTCAGTTCGTCCTCACACGTAGGATGATTAGGGGAAAATATAATAAATGGATTGTCATTCTGCAAGAGTTTGATCTCGAGTTTGTTTCAGCAAAATCGAAGAAATATTTAATCTTTGCAGAGCTTATATCGGATTTTCTGAGCGAGGCCGAGGATTTGGTTTGTGAAGATACGTTTATCAATGAACACATCTTCTTAATCTCAACATTAGACCCATGGTATGGGGATATCATAGTATATATACAAACACAGAGGACCCCTACTCACCTCTCGCGAGATGAACGACGACGATTACGTCATGTCTCTAAGAAATACCTTATAGTGGACAATATTTTGTACCACCGTGGGGTAGATTCCATTTTACGATGTTGTTTAACTCATGAGGAGGCTGAGGTTGTTCTGAATGATGGCCATGGAGGGGCGTGTGGTGGTCATTTATCTGGGATTTCTTCAGCTCAAAATATTTTGAGAGCGGGTTATTTCTGGCCGTCAATCTTTAAGGATTGTGTTGATGCGGTCAGGAGGTTCTACCCTTGCTAGGTGTTCACACGTAATATGCGCTTGAAACCTGCCCTGTTACATCCCATTATCACCGCTGGTCCCTTCACTAAGTGGGGGATCAATTTTATGGATTGCAACCCAGCCTCGGCTGGGGGGCACCATCACATTATAGTGGCTGTTGATTACTTCATGAAATGGGCTGAGGCTATGCCTATAGTAAAATCCGATGGTGAGATAGCCGCTCACTTTGTACTCAACCAAATTATTACTCGGTTTGGGATTCCGAAAGAGCTTGTCACTAACCATGGCTCGCAATTTCAGAACCGTATGATGGAAGAGTTGGAATCTAAGTTAGGGTATAAGCAAGAGCACTCCTCTTCTTACTACCCTCAGGTGAATGGACAGGTAGAGGCAGTGAATACATCACTCAAATCCATTCTCCAATGAACCATCGCAAAAAGCAAGACGAATTGGAACATTATGTTATACCCTGCTTTGTGGGCATATCGAACCGCCGTTAAGAATACCACTGGTTTTTCTCCATATCACCTTGTACATGGAGTGGAGTCGATATTTCTAGTTGAATGCGAGATTCCTTCGTTGAAGCTAGCTGTGGAACTCTTACTAGACACTTCACCTTTTGAGGATCGTTTGGTTCACCGTGAGCAACTTGATGAGCAACGTCGGGATGCCTTGGTGGCTCTAGAGGTTAATAAACGTCACGTTAAGGTCTAATATGATAATTCTATCCATCCAAGAGTGTTTAGTGAAGGAGACTTGGTCCTTTTGTGGGATCAATCGAAAGAACCCTTGGGGGCAGGGAAATCTAATCCTATGTGGCGTGGTCCTTACATGGTCAAGCGTGTCTTAGAGAAGGGTGCCTATTAGTTAGTGGATTTCAAAGGGACAGCTTTGGCGCAGCCTAGAAATGGGCTCTATCTCAAAAAATACTATGCATGATATTTAGCCAAGGCTGCTCGTTGTATATTATTGTACAGCTTTTGCATAGTTAGGTCTTTTTTATCATGATCGGGTTTGTGATTAGTTTCCATTTCTTTTGGCAGATGTCAAAGGAATCTTCCACCTACATAGGATTCACGGATGGTGCAAGCCGTCACACTCAACACTCAGCCTCTACTGCTTGGGTGATTTATACTCCTATGGGTCGGGTACTGTCTTCAAGAGGTGTATGTCTACGGCCATCTTCCAACAATGTTGTTGAATATAGCGTCGTTATTTAGCTTCTATGAGATGCCATTCTACATGGCGTTCTATCTCTTGAGGTATGTCTTGATTCGGAGTTAGTAGTGTCACAGCTCAATGGTTTGTACCATGTTAGAGATCCAACGTTATTGAGAAGGTTCTTACGTGTGAGATTGTTAGAATGAGAATTTGACAATATAACATATATACACATTCCAAGAAATAATAATCAAGTTGCTGACTCATATGCTAACTACGTGTTAGATTGTCATTTGTTTCATTCATAATAAATTAATCACAAACATTTTTTACACATGTAAATAAATAAATCGATCACCGTAAAACTTTTTTATATATACATCACAAATGTGGTAATACATAGTGTCATGATACAAAATTGGAGCTTTTAAAGCCACCATCATATAATACATGGTAGTACAAAACATATACACTCCCAGGTGTTTAATCCTGTGGAGGAGGAGGGTTGTGATCATGGAATGTCACTACGGCTCTAGCTATCCTCCAAAATAAATGCACCCATGCACGTGGTACACCCACCACCTGTCACTACATGGCCTCAGGAAAGTCCTCGACTTACGTCATGGGAACTCTATGAGTCAGTCTCACAAAGTTTGTATGAATGCTCTGAAGAGTTCGCTCCACATCCACACCCGTGATGTCATCTCCTCTTCCCCTCCGTCTATGACGTGGGAATCCCTCTGGTCACTGTGGTCCCACATATGCACACAAATGATATATGTCACTATGTATTGTCATGCAAAAACATGTCTTTTTGATTCCACATAATAAGAAAAACACAAAAAAAAAATAACCCAAAAAATTTAAAAAAGAGCGAGGGTCAAAATTCGTTACCTATGTCTCCATATGCCGATCCTGGTGGCAATGGCATGTCCGGATCCCCCCGGAAGTCTATCCCTGCATAGGGGTAGTCATCTATGGAAACTATATGTCATCGCCACCATAGAAATAAGTCAGTTGGATATGCGTTGGCCACCCTACCACCCCCCAGTCTGCGCATAGCGTCTGCCCAACACCATTGGCCTGGATCTCGAACCCCGTGGAGAGGAATGTCCACTCAATCCTGGAACACGCTCGAAGAAAAATGTGCTCAAAATACTGCTGAACCTGAAGTTCCATATCCTTCCTGCCTTACACTCACTGAGCTGGTGTTTCATGTTGCTCAGTAGTGTAGTACTCCAGTCGTATATAGTGGGTCTCATACACTGCACCGCATACAACATCAGAGGTCACGAGGCCTGGTGGAGTGATGCTAAGCTAGCTATCCTGCCCAGTGTCAACAATATGGCCTTTAGGCCCAGCACCTATATAGCATTGGTAGGGACTTGGCTCCCACCTTCTTTGTGTCTGGATGACAGTACACTACTATGTACTCGTCGATAGTCGGGAACGAAGGTTCACCACATCCCCTCGTCTAGAAAGACCAATGATAAAGTATATGTCCTCCACCTCTATAGTGAGGGACATCCCATCAATACGGAAAGACTCCGAGTCTGGATCCCAATATTCTATCAGCATCTGTAGCAGTCTTGGTTTGGCCCTCAAACCACCAAGACACTAGAACTTGTAGAGTCCACATGCACGTAAAGCTTGTTGAGCCATTAAGTCAGCCCTTACTGCTTCCTCTACTTCACCATGCTCATGCTCTCTCCACTCTAGCACCATCTTGCAAAATAAATTGCAATATTATCCATTAGTTTCTTGTAAAATCACATGAGCGGCCTCATACGCGACTGTTTTGCAAACAGTCGCCTATGTACGTGGGTTCTAGCCCCTTTTCCATGTATAGCCAGCCCTATATGCGGAAAAAGCTTCGATATCTACGTGGGTCACAGCGCTCATGTAGAGATGGCCTTAAGAACCTCATTTAACCATGAAAATCAATAGAAATTATATCAAAATGCAAGAGGAGAGCATGAGTAAATACCTAGAAGAAACGGTTATGAATTCCGTCGGCTAGATCTCCTGGAATTTGTAGTTGAAAATCAGAGCTCAAATGGGTAAAAGTTTCAAATGATTTATATTTTTTGCTATTTATAGAAAAAATTTCAAATACTTGAAAAATTTTACCCCCTTTCCTATAGTTTTGACATTTTCTAACCATTTTTTACCATTTTTGACATAATTTGTGATGTAGAAGACCCTTTTCAGTGCCGTTTCAACCTTTGGATTGAGTTGTTCGTGCCTATCACAGGTATCATGTCTAAACTGGCATATAGGTTAGGTTCACCACCGTTTGCATTTTGCATGACCTTATGACCATATCATCATGTCCTTAGGTACGAACCCACTCTATTATGTCACAGAACCTTCTTGCTGCTTTAGAAGTGGCATGGTACGAGTGGTAGAGCTTCACCTTACATGAGTACCCTAGTTAGCACCTTATTTTCATTTGGTTCCCATGTCGACATTTTCTCCTTTAGGGTGTGGAAGTCCATTGTATAGTACCGCCGTGACATTTCGCAAGAGCCTCATACTCCTCTTGATCTTATGCTGGCCTATTTCCCTCAGGACTCCCTTATGTCAAGTTGTGAATGCATTATCATGAGATTTTCCTTCCTTATTGAGCTTTATGCCAGCTCCTCTGACATTGCATTTCAGGCATACAGCCCGAGCTTGTCTCATGTCTAGCCATGCAGAGCCATTTTTTATATCCTTCGCAGCTTGATTCCCTTTTTACCGGAAGGGGGTTTTCCTTCGAGTGTCAATATCCTACACATGTATCCTTGCATTGAGCATAGGTATGTTCCACTGCTTGGAACTAGTTTATTTTCCTTTATGACACTCGTCTCCTCCTAGTTTGTAACTATAAAGCTAGTTTATTCTTTTTTTAAGCTTTTCAAATAACTGAAAAAGTCCAAAAAAAAATCAAAAAAACAAAAAGCCGGACAAGGAAATATGTTATCTTTGGCAGCTATCGAGTCGTGTCTCCTTCAAGCAGAGCACTATATATCACATCCATTGGTTGGGTTATAGTTTGACTTTAGGATATGTACTCGTTTATCTGATTTTATCTCCACCGACTGGTTAAGCTTCCAGTCCCTATGGAGCCTCTGTTGATGCCTCCTACATCACAGAGATGTCCCAGTTTGTATATCGAGTCTATGCTGCCTTCATTCAGTCACCATACGTCGTTATGCTCTTGTTCGAAGGAAGTTGAAACCTGAGTCGGCCATTCCTCAGTTATCCTGACTTTGCATGTCGACCATTCTCAGTACAGTTACTGGTTCGTGCACCTTATGATTGAGTCCTTCCACATTATACAGCTTTGCTGAGTACCTCGTGTTGGATGATGGGGGATCCCTTAATTCCCTCCTTCCAGTGGATTTCATCCCATCGACTTTAGATCATTTATTCTAGGATTGGAATCTAGAGTCCATTTGAGTGCCTTCAGACTGGCAGTCATCAATGTAAAGTTCTCTCTCCATCGACAGTTTCTTGGGATTACATCAATGTCCCCTGATCGATGGATCCTCTCAAGTGTTCAACCTCAACACATTTATTCACACTTGTTAGTTTGCACTCTGGTACCTTGATTCCCATTTTCATTATCAGTGGGTGATCTCGCATCTGTTAACAGCATACATCAATGACCAGTAATCAGACAATGGACTACTATGTTCGACCTCGACACCTCTATTGACATAGTAGGACATGTACTTGTAGCGGTTTGTGTAGAAGACCTTCCATATTGGTGGCATCTCTTATATGCTACCTCCTTGATCGTGCCAGTGATCATGAGATTTTAGCTCTCGTGACTTGTTTCCAGTATATGTCAGACATTTCCAGCCACTATGGAGATCTTGATCTATTATATATCTTTAGCCATTTTGGAGATCATGGTCCTTTGTATATCTTCATCATGGATATTCTGATCTATGTATATTGTACATGGCGATGACCACATATGTGACATCATGTATCATGCCTATTCATGGCCATTGTACTCTTATGTATCTGGGACTGCTATATGCACTTGCAGTTATATGCAGAGATGTATTATTGTTTTACTATGCTGATTAGGTGGCTGGTATTCCATTTGGGATCCTTCATCACTCCACTTCTGGGATGGAATTATAATGTATTTCAGACATCGTATAACCCCTCTGATCTTATACATTAAGGGGCATCTGTTATAGCGGATTTCACCACTCTAGGTGAATCACACATTGTATGGCCTTCCCCTATCCCGCTGCAGACTCATTAGATCCTATGGACCACTTTTTGTCCTTTGATGTTTCCTTGATCATCCCTACAAACATATGAAAAATGATATACGTGGCTTTTAACCCTATAACCGTGTACATACGCGGGTTTAACCCATATAACCACGTACATCGGTATGTGTGAATAATACAAATCCTTTTGGAGTTTTCCTTGACATGGATCTGACTCATTTGACTCCTGGCCTTCCATATTCCTTGAGATCGCTCGGATTCAACCTTTCATTATCCCTTTGAAAGCTATATAAGGAACCCCTTGGTTATATTGAAGGCATAAGAGAGAAGTGAGAGCAAAGAAACTATAGTCCATTGTTGCCAGAACTTATGCTTGAGTATGCATCCCTTTGTCCCTTGGAGCACTTTTGTGTTCTTCCCAAGATTTCCTTTTGCTTGTGAGCTTGCTATTGAGAGATGGAGGATTGAAGTGGTGGAGGCCCAAGTGGGGGATTCAGTTTCTCTGGTTCGCAGACATGCCGTCAGAGGTTGTATCTATCTTGTAATCTCTGATTTATATTAATAGAAATATATTTTCCTATCCAATGATGTGTATTTGAATGAGTATCTTATCCATGGGAATATGTCAAATTATTTTACATTATTGATTATATATGCTAGAATAGATCTAACACCATGATATATAGTATGCTTGTATTGTTTACTTGTTGCTAAGGAGGTGATATAGCAATTCATGATGACGATTGGAAAGCTCAACGGGGATCTACTTCAACCACCCATAATAAGGTATGAGGTTTGATCCTTTAGTGTTAGACATTTAATTTCTATTGCATATTGGGAAAGATTGATTTCTGGATTCAAGTTGTCTGTTGTGGTACCCCAAGCCATAGGAATTTCTCTCCGTAACACAAATTGACCAAAATGAGTGTGTATGGTGGTAAATGTCTTCAACAGAGGATATGATGATGATGTTGCATACCTTTATGCTATCATATTATATAATTCATGATGATAATGCATGTGATTATGGTGCACACTCTATGAAGTTGATGCACTCCTATACAATATGGTGTACATGCATACCATAGTGTGATGCTTCTCTGCTATGCACTGTGATGTATACTTGATGTTGATGATGCATACACCGTGCACACTAAGATGATGATGATGCATATTTGATGATGAGGATTCATACCCTATGACAATGATGCATACCCTATGATTATGATGCATACCTATGATGATGATGCATGGCAATGCATGCCTTATGTTTAGTGAAAGTAGAGAAGAATTACTTGTTCAATAATTTTGTATGATGAGGTGTACAATGATGTGTACATGAGAATATTGACCAGATATTGATGAGCATGAGTGATGAGCATATTGATCACATATTGATGAGAAGCATTGATGAGCAGCAGTGATGAGCAGTTGTGATGAGCAACAGTGTTGAGCAGTACTGATGAGAATATTGACCAGATATTGATGAGCAACATTGATGAGTAGTAGTGATGAGAAGTTGTGATGAGAAACAATGTTGAGCAATAGTGATGAGCAGATTGACCAGAGATTGATGAGTAGTGTTGAACAATAGAGTGATGAGCATAGATTTATGTGCAGAGCAGAGGTTGGTTGTGCAGAAAATCCATATGATTGCTTGTAAAAAGAATCTTGCACTTAAGGATCGGGATCCTTACACCCTTTTTAGTTGGAGATAAGGAAACCAGGTTGGGTCCTGTTATGAGAGTGGGTCCTATTTTCATCAGTTGATTGTTATCCATAATATTGTTGGCTTCCATGTACATTAAATAAATATCAAAATTTGATATACTCTTGTGTCCCTTTTGATGTGATGTTGTGCTTATGACTCATGATAAATTTGATTATGCAATTTATGAGATAATGATTGATATGCTATGATTGAGTAAAAGAAGGCAAACAGTTTAAAATTTCTCACACACTTATTCACCCCCCTCTCAGTGTGGCCATTGTGTCCAATAAGATCATCATATTCTACTTTATCTCCTATTTGCATGAGTTTATCTCTTATTTAAGAGATCCCGGAAAAGAAGGTTGCAATAGTCTCATCCATCTCCATATTAAGTGATCTAGGTTTATTCTTCAAGGCTCTTATCCAAGTATTATATTTATTTATCATAGAGGTTAGCTAAAGTATCAAATCATTATTTTGTTCTCCTTAAAGGAGAAAACAAATCCATTAGATTATCTTTAATCGAGTAAAAACTGGCCCTTTTTTCCTTGGCTTGCTTATTCTTGAAAGCTTCTCTTCCTTGGGTTGTAGTGGGATCTTCAACAAATTTGGTAACCAATTCATCGAGATCAATTTATTTTAGTATTTCTAGAACCTTATCCTTCCATGCATTGAAGTTGGAGGCTCCCTCAAGCCTATCTTCCGATTTTACTTAAGGAGTAGTCATCTTAACCTTTACTAGTCAAGTTGAAGAGTAAGCTTATGTAAAGTATAGATCTTGTCTTAGGATCGATGTACATTATGTTGGCTACAAAACATAGTTATCTACACCTAAGCTCTGATAACATGTTGAAATTTAAAGGTTATATGAGTTTTAACATAAGTAGAAAACTTTAATGCATGAACATATAAACTCAGATTCACAATAGTACTACTTAAATGAATTCAAACTATAACCAAACAAAAAACAACATAATTTTCATCTCTTTCAACTTAACGCTCCATTTGGTCACTACGTTAAAGTTTGTCCTCGAGACTCATCAAATGCTTTGTAGAATAAACTAATAAATCTCAAATTACATGAATAATAAAATAAATATCGAGTGCCATGTACAGTAAAATAAATCTCAAATAAGGTACAAAGGATGAAAAAGGTAAATAATCATAACTATTATTTTGGATCTGCCTTATGCTCATATATTTCTGATTTTGATCTTTTCACTGAAGTGACAAGTCAAACTGAGAAATCACATTACGTACCTTGAGAGAGAGAGTTTAGGTAAAAGTAAATATACATCATATTCTTCAATCAAATTAAAATTTTAGTCATACTGACATAGTCATGTTGTTGATACAGTCTGCTATAATCATTGAAATTGACACCATGGAAGGATCGCACAAATGCATTCAAAGTGGAGGGCACACAAACAGTATATCAACAGAGGATTCGATAGACAGAGTCATAATGAAAATATCCAGTAGAGTAATGGGTGGGTTCCACTTGTTGATTGAGCCCCTTTGGTGGTTTTGTAACTCCTTTGTGAAGGTTACACTTGGTTTTGTAATTCCCATTTCCACAAGTGTTTCCTCAATGGATATTTTTAGTATTAACACCTCAAAATTTCCATAAATAATTATGTAACTCCTTGTGTAAATCCTTGCGTAACCCCCCTTTTCCATTTGGTGAAGATGCCTTGGCTTGTGTGACACCTCAATACACTAATTTTGATTTCTCTTCATGGATGATGTGTCCACACATGAATTTGAGTTTGGTGGAGTGGCTTGGAGTCACTCTCCTTGAAATTCAAATTTCTTGGGTTGGATTAGAGTTAACCTCTTGTGGTTGAATTAACACCCTTGGATTGACTCAAGTTGGATTGCCTTGGATTTGTTTGACCCCATTGAGTTAGAATTACCTTATTTGTTCTATAAATCCATGTTTGATATCCTTGGTTTGGGGTGGTTGGTTTTCATGTTTCTTTTAAATGGTTTTTGATTATGGTTGTTCATACCTTTTATGATGAGAGATTGGTAAGCTTGTGAGTTTGGGAAACCATGAATGCTCTGCTATGTGAGTGATTTTTGTGCTTGAAGTTATGTGATATTGTATGATGTTTGTGGTAATCCTGAAACAATATAGTATAGTTTCTCTATTTCCACTACTTAGCTCTGCCCTAGACTTTCACATAAATCCTTATGGTGAATGGTGATATCCCAATGGTCTAGGGGGTCTAGATTACCATTGAACCTGGTAGTGGGGTGGAAGAAGAATAATGTGGTGAGGAATAAAGTTTTGTATTCTCAAATCGATACTTGATATATTATCGAGTGCTCCTATGTTTTGTATATTTTGCCTTAACTTAGGGGTGGTTCATGAAAGTGAGATATATCTTAGCAATGTCAAAGGATGGGTGGAATATGGTTCAATGATGTTAGTTGCGCAGTGATAAGATACATGATTTATATCATGTTTATTTAATTTAAGTGGATTATATCTGAATTATTTATTGATGCACATGGAATGTTTGATGAAACATATGATTTATTTATGGAATAAATTTCTTACAGAATCCATTTATTTATGCAATTAAATTTTATGAAGGAATTGGAAACTAGTTTTTGGGATTTTGTGCACAAATTGTTTGGGGAAATAGTTATTTGGTACCTATGATAAAGAACTGATATTTTTCCCTATTTAATTATATAATGTGTATTTTTATTGTACAATAATCTCAGAATGGTTTAAGAAACTTCTTTTTGATGCTTCTACCTTTTATTAAGAAACTAGTTCTTTGATCAAACTGTTTGATATAGTTTTGAGACTTGGCACATGAAGTGTTTCTAAAAATGTGTGATTTTTCATTTTATACTTATTTATGATAAATAATATTGAAATTTTTTTGATAATGTGAGGATAAATATGCTTACTAGTGTTGGGTAAATGTCTACAAAAATTCTAGATCAATTTCCAATTTCTAGCTCCTTCAATGGAATTGTTTTGAGTAGATTTGTGAATCTGCATATGAAGTGTTTGAAAAAATGTTTGAATGACATATAAATATATTATTACTGATAAAACATGTTATTTATAGTTTTAATTTCATTTTAATGATACTATAATCTATGGATTTAATTATTCTAGTGATTCCTAAAATTAGCAATATGGGTAGAATTAACTAGTTTTTTGAGATGTTTAATGGAATGCATATGAGTGGAAATATACATAAATATGAATATAAGTTACCCCTGAGACACTTTACATGGGATAAAATATTCATATATTTCTCTTATTTTTCATTTGGAAAGTTAAATTGGACACTAGGTACATTGCAGTGAAATTGGTAACTAGTTTTTGGATACGAATCTTTGTTTTTGGTAAAAGATGATTGTACATTCATATGATGCATTATTGTTCCTTTAATTTTTCTATATAATTATATTTTACAATTTTGTACCTTCACCTCTGTGTTCCTGGTAGCTCGATACGATTGGTTTGATTGAATTCTTGACAATGTTTATTAACTAGTCGTACTAATTGAACTTGAAATATTCTCGTTTATCTACTCGGATCAGATATGAAAAAGTATTTTATTTTTTTGTAGGTGCATGATAAAATATGGGTATAATTTATATAATTTAACTTTTTTGTTCATTGGCATGGTTGCGTGTTGAATTTGTTCAAGACTAGTTGTTAGTATTGAACAACTAGTTAACCAGTTCTTGTGGGATCATTTTCATAATTAATATGTTTAATTAATTGGAAAATGGTAATTAGGAATGATTTACTTGTTTTCAATTGTTAATAATCCATTGGAATTAATAAACAGTGGTTAAGTGATAAAAAAATAAAATTATATTAAGCACCATCAATTGTGTGCTAAGTGTCGTTAAGTATCGTAATTGGAACACTAATTACTAGTTAATCATGATTAAGAGTAAATAGCCTTGAGAGGTGGAATTATTTATAAATTCAATTGGAGTGGACATGTGATGTTTCTAGAAGGTTTTAGTAATCCTTCCCAACAATTGGATCATACATTGGAATAGTTATTTAATTTATTTTAATTTATTGGTAAATAAAGGGACTTTGTCATGATTAAATCTTGATAAATGAAATGTAATATTTGTTTAACTAATTCAGTATGCTAGAATTTATAATTAACTTTAGAGAGATAATGATGTGTACCTTAGAACCATTAAAATCCCAAGGGGAATTACAAATATCCATGATATTTATCGTGGGTGCTATTCTGAGTGGTAATACAAGGTGTGAATAAACAATACTTGGAAAAAAGCTCATTAATGATCATCATCAAATAAGAGATCCCTTATTTCCATGTATTTTTTTGTACACCATAACAATTCAAAGAAGAAAAAAATTTAATCACAAGTCTAAATAATAAGGAAAATGTGAAGGAAAAAAATATAGGGTTTATAGTTCCACAAACTCAGTCTTAACAAAGTTGGCATTTTTTTCATGCAATTTACAGTTTAAAAAAAACTCAATATCGACACAATTGAAATTGAATCTTGCTAATCCCTCATTTCTTTGTGGCTAATAGAACTCATCTATTATTCATTGATGTTCACCACTCCTCTATTTTTTGTTGATTATTTGTATACTCTATGGACTAATGTTTTCTATCTACGTACTTTGCAAGTATCAAGATCACACTGATGGATTACATAGGAAGTGAAGAGGGATCGATGTTTGTGGAGAGGGATTTCTCATAGTGGAAAGGGTTGGAATCATGTATCCTTCATGTTCACAATTCATGAGGAGGGAGGGGGTTTCCCACTTGACATTCCACGGCTTGAAGCCAAAAGGAAACTAGGGTTAGCCACGACAAAGGTAGAGGTGGTTCTAGTCTGTTGATACCAAACACTTTACTATAAGAATGGGAATGCCATAGACTATGTCCCTTAGTAAAATAGTTCCATACATAAAAATACCTGACACTCATAGATTGTTAGAGATGTATAAGAGGTAAAATTCTCACACCATAGGATATACATAGGCCATGGAAGAGATTTGGTCAAGGAGGGGATTTCAAAATAGAGAGAGAGAGGAATCATGCATGGGAATTAGGGATTCCTAAGGAATCATTCCCAAAAGAATCAATTCTAAGAAATCAAGTATAAGAAGAATTATCCCCCACAACTAGAAAATAGGTAATATTGTTAACACTACATTTTTTTCACCTAGCTCTCCATGGTCTAAACCATATTCATACATCATATTCCCATTATCAATTCCTCCAATTGACCTTGGAAACTACATTTCCACTAAATATGGTCTAAAACATTATTATTCCTTTCCCACAAATGAAGGGAAGTTGAGCATTTATTGTGATTTATCCCAACTCTCTCCAAAAACGACCAAAAAAACCTGAAAATGAGAATGTGTCAAAAACCATAGATAAATAGCATGGGTCTTTATAAAAAACCTTGGAACATCCTATAAATACATTGTGAAGGCCTCCCCCAAAACACTTTTTGTCAACTTTTGGTCATTTTCTCTTAGTCACACCATTCTCTTTTCTACCATTATTCATATATCTCCCCATATCATCTCCCACGGTGTATGTTGAGCTAGCTCCGTACCCATTTGGATCGATTTCCCATTTGACAACCATTCATGGAAGAGACTAGAGACCCAAACCATGGAGCTTTTGGACCATTTCCTTAGATGGCTATAATGGCCCATATTTCAGAAAAAGGTATGAATTTTTTTATGTTAGTTACTTAGTCAAATATATTTGAAAAAATCTGAAAAATATCGGAATTTTTTTTGCTTCTCTTTATTATTGTTGAACTCTACCCTATGATCTTGACGATCTAGGGTAGGTTCTTTTGTACGTAGCTAGGGAGAAATCCTCACTACAGTTTTGATGACTCCACTTGGTTGATCCATATGGATATTTTCTTTTGCAGGTGTTCCTACTGGTCTGTATCTTCAACAATCTCAGCTTTGACCCCCTCGTGACCAGTGCAAACAAATCTTGCCTTAGTTCCTTCCCCCCAATCCCAATCCGACAATATTTTTTCCAAAAATTTCCAATTCTAGATAAGTCACACTTATTCGGCCAAAAGTTGTGACCTAGTCGCACCTTTTTACCCGATAAGCACGACCCCAGTCGTACCTTTTCCCCAATAAGTGTGATTTCGACTAGAAATCCATATCATGCTTGTCCCAACTTTTGAAGCGACACTAGTTACTACTATGACTCAGTTTTGTGTGACTTGTCACACTTAATCCCCTGTTTTGTGTGACATGATTCTTTCAACTATTATTTTCCCTGGTCGTGACTATTTCCTTGTTTTGTGCGACCTTGATCGCGCTTGTTTTGTTGACATGTGTGACCTTTTGTTTTTCATCCCTTTTTTGCATTTGAGATCCTTCTTCTAGATCTGTTGTATGTGATTTACCCCTTCTCGACCTGTTTCTGTCCAGATCTGATCCTCTACAGCCCCTTCACTCGTTTTGGGGTCCTCTTTGCCTTGTATCTATGCCCCTCTAGTCGAGCTTTGTAGTTGAGACCCCCTGTGTGTTTCCTACACCTTGATTAGTTCTTTAGGCCTTTATTTACTTGTGTTTATTTTATGTTTTGAAATAATTATTAATGATTTTGCATGATATTTACTACCATTTATTGGTTTTTATCTGCATTTTATTTTTTTCTTCTCAACAATGAGATCATTTCATCTTCGTCATATGATTTCTTGGGTTTATACACATAATTTGCACACATTTGAAACCCTAAAGACAAAACATTTAGCTCATGACCCTAAGCTAGATAAAAAATTAGCTTAATACAACCAACATTGTAACCTGATATGAGGACCAAAACAATCATGTAGCTAAGTTAGGACATTAGGTATAGTCATAAAAACAAAAAACCCTTTGTCACTCACATCTTGAGACATATTTTTTTTCCATTATGGGACCAAAATCCTCTTGTACTTGTTGACAGGTTCACAGCCAGTTTATCACCCCCCCCGCTCTGCAAGAGTAATCCACAATGAAGGGGTTTTGAAATTTGGGGTGGAATACCATACTCCACTTTGAAATGAAGGATAACCCTTCATAGTCCTCCTCATACATGCTAGAGTATACTGGGTGTCAAGGGGAAAAAGACCGAAGTGCTAGGAAACAATCCCAAACGTGTAATGAACGAGGTAGCCTGGTTGCCATTATTTTTAGGGATATTTTTCCCGTAGGACTTTATTGGTGGCGGGATTATCATAGCCTATTGTTCTTCCATTTAATATTGTATGAATAGGATTTCATCACCCTGCTAAGGATGCAATTTGCGAGGGAATTCAAGCTTGTAGTTAGGAGTTTTCTTGCACTTTTATCCCATAGATTCGTGCATTATTTTGTTTGAAGATAGTGCTTCTTGTTGGATTTCTGGACACTTTGTTGTAGAATTTCCTTGCTGTAACTTATTGTTGCAGTTCAATTTTAGAGATTGGTGTTGTCCTGTGAGCCACCATTGGTACGCTCTCCTTCTGCACAGTCAACTGTAGTTGGGTTTTTAAGCCTACGATTGATACTCTTGAGTTTCCATCCATTACAAAACACTCCATCACGTCATAATAGCTACAGCACATTACTTACATAGGATTAGGGGGCACACCCCTCAGCTTGGTTCCTTGAACCGTCACTGTTGTTCCCATATTTGACATCGTTCACCACCTTCACAGCCATATACTGCCTCTGAGTCTTATTCGGATTCCTATAAATTTGAACCTACCTTGTTCATTTTCCCTTCTAGCTAGCCCCATGGCTAGTGCACATCCTGACCCCTTTCAAGGGGGGATGGTTGGTAGTGGGTTGGTGTCTATTCCACCCATCATTATGGCTATCCCTTCCACAGGACTAACAGGTCCTAGTCCTATTGGGCCCTTAGCCACTGCACTCCTTCTTCTAGTCCGCTATGCACTAGTGGTGACCAAACTCCATCCATCATGGTTCCTACCATACCACCATTCATGCATGGGGGGAGTGGCCCTTCCACTTCCATTCTGGCTATTACTACCATCCCAGTGAGTACTCCTATTGTTGGAAGTAAACTTCACCCACCCCCATTCATCCATGGGAAATACATTCTAGTTGGTGCTAGAAACAATTTTGGCCCTTCCCGAACCACTTTCAGTTCTAGTCTACATTTTATGGCTAGTCTCAACCTGCTTGAATTGGCATGGTTTACCAATGAACCCATTCATCATAACCCACTATGGCCTCCCATTCCCACCAAAATCCCCTCAGACATCCCTAAGTTTGAGGGAAAGGTGAGAGAATAACCGCAAAATCATATTATGTCATTCCTCTTGTGGTGTTCATATAACAACATAGTGGATGATTCTATTCAATTGTGGTTATCCCAGTGCACACTCACTAGTGTTGTGGCCAAGTGGTATATCAAGCTTCCTCATGCCACCTACTGAAAACTTTTCCTTGTTATCCTTGATGTCCATTCAATACTTCCAGTTACCCATCCATTATGATGATGGAGTGGAAATATTATTATCATGTAGACAAAACAAAACTACCGATATACTAGATCATATCCATGAATGTCTCCATCGTCGTAACTTGTGTAAGATACAGTTAGATGTTAGTATTTTCTTAGATTGGTTTCTTAAAACCTCACTTCCCCCATTTCCTAGTATGTTGCATTTGAGTTCCCAGAAACCAAGGAGGAATCCATCATCAAGTCACAATAGTTCGATCTCATAAAACCCAATCAGATTACCTATATACCTTATACTTGATGCTACCTGTGTTGGCTCCTCATGTTGAGATACGTCCAAGGCATCCCATGCTGCTGATGGAGTCATTGTCTCTATTACGCATCATCCCCACTTTTACACAACTTCTTCTTCGATTCCAACCCAGTTTGGTAACACCCCTAGTGTTGCCCCACCAGGTTACGCCCCCGAATTTTCACGCGTAATGGTTGAGTCCGAAGCCACACCTTCCTATGTGCCTCCTACACCGACTCACCATGTTCACAATTGGAATTTTTAGGAACACTCATGTAATTGCCATATGGAGGGATTCTCATCCTCACAAGCTTCTCATTCCAATTACCCACCACCTATGTAACCTACTTCAGTTCTGACCGCGACTCCTCCTTCTCCTCCAAGAAAGGTCTACGCACAACAGAGCCTCCCTAATCAACCCAACCCTAATAACCAATAATGGCATGGAATAAATTAGAGAGGTAGTGTAGCAGGGATTTCTCACTTACTACAGGGTAGAAATGGCTACCTTCCATCTATAGGACGGAAGGTTAGGGTTCCTGATGGTAATGCAAGAAAAACGAAATAGAAATGAAGCAAAGAGAACATAAAAGAAAGAAATGGAAAGACTGCACACAAGGTTAGACTCCAAAAACCCACATACAACGTGTTAAAACATAAAATGAACCTACAAGCAAAGTAGGTTAGAAAAACTAGAATAAAAATGAGAATAAACAAAGCTTATACCTCTTGGTGGAAATGGGCCACCATGCCCTAGCTTGGAGAAGCCCCTCTCTCTTGAGAATGGGGGAGCTATCGCTTAATGGGAGGATGAATGAGAGGGAGTGTGGGTGGCTTGAGAGGAAAATGGTCTCAAGGAATCCACTCAGGCATCATAATAGTATGCAAGGGAGGAATGTTTTGAGAGTGACCCCACCCCTCTATTTATAGCTTTTTTAGGGTTCTAATCCCCTCGACAAGGCTTTAGCCCCTTTTTTGGGCTCTTAGCTCCTTTCATTCAATATTTAGTTCCGTTTATGGTTTTAGGCTCCTTTGAGGGGTTTTAGCCCCTTTTTGGAGGATTTAGCCCCTATGAGAGCTATTTAGGCTCTTTTTAGGGGTTTTTAAGCCCGTTTTCCTATTTTAAAGCCTTCTTGAGGGTGTGGAGGTCAAATGGGGTCAAATGAGGGTCATGTATGGGTGTCCTTGGGTGTTGTGGGCCATGTAGAGCTGAGTGAGGGATTTTTTGGGTTAACATATTCCCCCCTGATGTGTGAGGCCAGGAGCTCATCGTATGACCGACATACATCATAGGATTTTCTGCGGAGAGGTGGTGCTTCCGGGCCTGGGGAGTGGTGGATTTTGGTTTTTGTAATAATATGGTTCCCATCAATGGGTGAGATAAAAATAATGTGTGACATGTATATGGAGGAGGAGGGCATCCCCATGCTCATACCAATTTCAAAAGAATAATGTGATCTATGCTCTATGATACAAGAGCCAATCATGTACAACTGATGAGACATCATGGTTTCCTCAATCAGAGGATGAATACAATACTGATATGAAGAACTGCTACATTGGACCCATGGAATTCTCATGGAATGTTATATGTTCATGAAAAATAGCCTGCTAGATCTGGAATGGTACATAGCTATATGGACTGACTGAAGGAGAGTCAGAGTCTCTGTGGTACAAATGCTGCATCAATCATAAATCTATATAGAAGCACTGCAGGTGCTTTTGAACACTGTCTCCAACGCAACCCATAAATCACAAGGCACATAAACCTGTTTAGTTTCCTCGAATAGACTCATCAATGTGCTAGATTTAGGTGACATCCAGGGTCTTCAACCAAATACTACACGGACTAATACCTTGTATGAATCTCAATAGTGCAATGATGTAGTTGGAGTCGAGCACGTGACAAAGAACCATCTCGAGAGGCACTAATAAATCCTCTCAAGTGGTCCAAGGAACTCATCAATGAGGTTCATGAAACCAAGATACATGGACCTCTGGAATATATGTGTTGTCGTCGACAGAGGGAGACCTGCCCCTGGTCA
>LPNX010543480.1:179612-230021 GCA_001517045.1 Pseudotsuga menziesii | reverse complement strand
GGGGGGTGGAGGGAAAGAGTTGAACAGGGGTAGAGGGAGTGTAGTAGAATCAAAATTATTTTGTTCACAGTATGATAGTAGGGAGGACTAGGCAGCAAATGAAGCTAACTCATTGAAATGGGGTCATAGCTATAATATCGGGAATGTCATTGCATATGGGAGATACTTGGGGGAGTTAGACACTTTTGATATTGATGGGGTCAGAGGAAGACACATTGCAGAGTCCTCTGAACAAAGGCGACCCAAAGTGGGAATGCTACGGAACTATTTTCTATCGGGTGGTGTCTAGAGACACCATTGTGGTACGATCTCGTACATTTTTGGTGAGCCTGAGAAAGTAAATGCTCGATGGTACTTTCAATTTTGGAGAGTTTGAAAGCACGAAGAAGACTCCAATATTTTTCATTGGTAGTCTCCTGTGTCCGAAAAAGGATAAAAGTATACATAGGAGAGTTCTCCCATCCTTTTAGGGGATGGGAGACTTCTTTACCTTTGGTAGTCAAGTCAGTCCAGAAAAGGTTAAACCTATACTGAATGGACGGTCATTCAGATACTTTTACGAGCATGAATATAAACAAGTTTTCTCAGCAATCGTTTCTTGCTGAGAAGGTTGGAAAAGAACTTAATGACAACACGTGGTAAGCTTTCTTGTAAATTTCAGCCCCTCTGCCTGAGAAAGCATAAAAGTATGCAAAGGGGAACGGTCTTGGCTTGAGTGTGACAAAGTGGTCATTTTCATTTGATGGTCTACATAGTCTGCAAAAGGAGATAAACAAGATGATGTAGATGCCCTTTCCTATACTTTAACGAGTGGGAAAGGAAGCAGCTGCGCTCGACAATCTTTTCATTCTTTTAGGAGTTAGAAAAGAGATTAAAATAAACTCTAGTATGGTCAACCAATTGCAATGGCATAGGCAATTCCCCATGTCGGGATGTTGGACAGTGGTAAAAAGGTCATCCACACAGTATGGATAGAGCAGGTGGCTCTTAAACATACCAATACATGCACGGGATAGATCACAGCAAAGGCACGCGAGTTGGTGCAGTAGAGGCATGCAAACTGAGGTGGCTCTCGGATAGAGGTCAAGAGAGTCATGTATGAATTGCGGTGGATGGACTTGACTACATGTGATGTGAGTGCATGTCCAGAGGCAGTTATATGCCAAATGCATGCAAAGGAAATGATCAGTCTTCCAGACGATGGTCTGAATATCCTCATAAGGTGTGGTGGATGGAGTAGACAGCTATGTGTTAAAAAACAAAATGATGTTCTTTGAGGGGTGGTGGCCCAAGAACCCATATGCATGGCGGTAGGTAGGTGTGATGCAAGTACAGGTCTGTAGACACTTACATCACCATGATGTGGCTCATAAATTGAGGTAACTTTTGGGAAGCGGTCCTGAAATTTGTTTGTTAAACATGAGACAACGGTCTCATAAGGAGATGGAAATTTGGGCCCAGAGGTGTGAGACATGTCTCGAATAGGTTCTAGGTGACTTTGGATTAGTAGTTGATGGTGCTGTCCCTGACTTGTGGTCAAAAATGTTAAAAAGGAAAATGAAGCGACTCATTGGTGATGTTAAGCATAGAATCTGTTGAGGTAGAGCCCGTTGTGGGGGTTCTCCAAGAGTTGTCCATCAGATTCAATAAGGATGTATTCCCCTTTTTGCAGGAAATAGTGGATGATGCATGGGCCATACCAGATTGACTCAAAATTTCCTTTGCCCAACTTATCGTTGTGTTGGTCATAGACTAGAACCATATCGCCTTTGCTGAAGGTGCGAGGGTGGACATGGGAGTCATAGTGGACCTTTGACCCTGTTTTCACTGCTTCGATGGATTGGAGGGTAGCTCGACAGTCTTCTATGGTTTGCTCAAGTTGGAGGAGCCATTCTTCTAAAGGTAAAGTATCAAGTAGTAGTTCTACCACGAGGTGAAGGGATGATATTTGGAAGTCTATAGGGAGTATTGATTCAATGCCATGTACTAGGAGGAAAGGAGTGAAACCGGTTGTGATTTTTGTGGATGTACGATAAGCCCATAGGGCGGATAATAGCATGTGATTCCAGTTGGTTTTATGGTTTCCCACCATCCTTTGGAGCATTGCTTTGATAATTTTGTTGACTGCTTCAACTTGGCCATTTCCCTGAAGGTAGTAGGAAGATGAGTACTAGTGTTCAAATTTCAACATGGTTGACAGCTCAACCCAAACATCGTCTTAAAATTGTGTTCCATGGTCTAAGACCAATTGTTTAGGAACATCGAATCATGAAATAACATGATTGAAGAAGAAGCGTGTTGTTGTTTCACTTTTTCAATCAAATGTGGGCATGGACTCGGCCCACTTAGTGAAGTAATCGACTATCATAATGATGTATTTATGACTATTGGTCGAGACAGGGTTGATTGTCATGAAGTTGATTTCCCATTTGTAGAAGGGCTCGATTGTGACTACGGGGTGTAATGGTTCTGGGGGGGTTCTTGAATTTGGAGAAAAGAGATGATAAGTGCAACAATGCTTGACTGCCTCTATGCAATCAACAAAGATGGAAGGCCAGAAGTATCTAGCACGTAAAATCTTCTAGGTGATTTCCAGACCTGAATGCTGGCTATTGTAGGCTCCACTATGATAGTCATTGAGGATAGTCTCATCCTCATCATGGGTGAGGCAATGATGTAGGATGGTATAAATACCTTGATGGTATAGAACATCTCTAATCAACAAGTGGCGAATGGCTTGATGTTGAATGCATCTCCTGTCATCACGGTTTAAGTGTGTGGCAAACTTTTGTGTTCGTAAGTATAGAAGGATGCCCCCATACCATGGGTCTTCTGTGGATATGACGAAAAGGAAATCATCAGGGAGGTCATCCTTGGGAGGTGGTGATGTGGTTAATGGGGGCAGATCAGTCATGAGCATGGCCAGCGTGAGTGCCTTTGTGCTTTTTGGGGAAACAAATTCTAAGTCGAATTCTTGGAGGATGACTACCCACTTAGCCATGCAACCTTGTAGAAGGTGATGTCTTAAGAGGTACCGCATTGGGTTTGAATCAATGACTACATGTGTATGGTTTGAAATGATGTAGTGGCGCAAATTTTGAGCCGAGAAGACAACGGCGAGGGACAATTTATCCTCAGGTGAATATCGTAGTGGGGGGCCTGTCAGCTTCTGACTGATGTAATAAATCACATGCTCATGGGCAGCATCATCTTCTTGGACCAAGACTCTAGCAATGGTGTTGTCCGAGGCCGAAACATAGAGAATGAAGTCTCAAGTGAAGTATGGTGCTGAGAGTAATGGTGCAGAAGCTAGGGCATGCTTGAGTGCATCAAACGATTCTTGTTCTTACTGATCCCAAACAAAGGGGATTTTTGTGTTGAGTAGGCAAATGAATCCACAGGATTTTGTTTCATACTCTCGTACAAAGTGGTGAAGGAATTTGGCCTTGCCTTAGAGGCTCTATAGTTGGTGCCGAGTTCTTGGTGAAGGAAGATCAAGGATAGCCTGAACTATGAGGGGGTCTACCGTTATCCTTTGTGGATACGATGAACCAGAGTAGATGACCTGTTGGTACACAAAAAATGCACTTTAGAGTATTTAGGTGAATTTTGTACTTGCGGCATCGTAAAAAGACTTGCCACAAGTCGTCCATATGTTGTGCATGTTTTGGTGATCGAGCGGTAAGATTGTCCAGGTAGACCAATATGATATGGATTAGATCATGGAAATAATATGTCATGGCACGCTCGAAGGTGGCTACAGTGTTTTTCAGGCCAAAGGGCATTACTCGATAAGTGAATGTGCCCCATGGGGTTGTAAATGCAGTCTTTTAACGATCTTGTTTTTTGATCTGAATTTGGTTATATCTAAAAAAGTTGTCCATGAAGGAAAATAATTCATGTTTGGTGCATGCATTAATAATCTAATCAATGAAGGGTGTTGGGAATTTTTCTTTGGGACATGCCTCATTTAGGTTGTAGAAGTCTGTGCAAACACTGATGGTACCCTATTTTTTATTCACAGGAACAAGATTAGAAACCCAAGTGGTACACGTAATGGGGTAAATGAATCCAGCTGTGTGCAGCTTCTCTATCTTGGCTTTGACCGCAGCCACTTTGGAAGGATGGATGGGCTATTTCTTTTGGTGTATGGGGGCCACATCAGTCAATGTGTCGATGTGGTGTTCCATGATGGATGGATCCAACCTGGGCATTTCAGTGTAAGACCAAGCAAAGATGTCATGGAATTATTGGAAGAGAGATTTGTAGGTAGCAACTTCTTCTAGGGATCAGGTGTGGAAATTGAATCCAAGAGATAGAACAATTACACTCACAAAATTGCTAATCAAACATGCAAAATTAACATCAAAGGAGACTGAAATTGGTGCATAACACTAATCTATATTGAATAAGTGTACAATAGCCAACCTTGTGAAGTAATAGGCTGCTGAAATATATAATTACATGAGAGATTCAAATGCATAAGGATGCCATTTGGAATAGTAAAAAAGTAGGCTTACTAAATCTAGTCAAATCCTCCATAGGTGCATAAAGTAGTTTCAAAATCCACTAGGATGCTAACGAATTGGAAAAGTAAAGTAGGAAAGATAATAAGGGATGGAAAGACAACTCATATATGCTTTTATTAGGAGAAAATTATGGAGGATGATGTGGGAAAAAAACAAGTCAACTACACCTAGTCTAGCTTTCCCTTTTGCCTTAATTCTCAATAAAACAGTAAAGTTTACAGAAAAAGCAGATATGCGCTTTGGAGGATATGGAATAAAGAGGACACACTAAATATGGTTTTATAGTGGTTTCCCAAGCACTCCTTGACTCATTTTTAGCAAGTATTGACTTCTACGACATGTAGAAGGAAACTAGCATAGAGTGGAATCTAGGAGACTAGGTAATAACACAAAAATGATTTAATTAATGTCTAAGGTAGGTAACTATGGGTTGATTATTCTAACACCCCCCTTTAAGCCTAAATTTATGAGTAAATATTAGAAAAATATAGGGCCTATCAACAAGGCTTATTCACCCTTTACATACTACATGTCCATTTAACCAAGGAAAGAGGCAAACACCCAATGGAAAAATCCTCCATTAAACATGGACAGTAAATCAACATTTGAAAATATTGTCATCAATCATGCTTCATAGCATGATCAGAAATCCCTAGTAGTTATTTGAGATTCCTGAATGTCTTCTCACACAAAGCTTTGGTGAAGATGTCTACTAATTGTCCTGAATATGCACAGAAGAGTAGATGAATGGTGCCATCATGCACAAGCTGTCTGATGTACTGCATATGGATGTCAATGTGTTTGGTTCACTGTCTCTAAACTGGATCATTTTAGATTTGAATGGTACTCTAATTATCACAGTATATAATAGTTGAAAAC
Organism: Pseudotsuga menziesii; assembly: GCA_001517045.1. Taxonomy (NCBI): domain Eukaryota; kingdom Viridiplantae; phylum Streptophyta; class Pinopsida; order Pinales; family Pinaceae; genus Pseudotsuga; species Pseudotsuga menziesii. The sequence goes on along the minus strand of LPNX010543480.1, from coordinate 224,613 downwards.
TCTGATTCGAAGCCACATTCTCCAAGTATTCCCTACAACCACAAACATTGAGTTGTTGCATTTACAACTCCTCTGTACTCTGCTTCTATAGATGAGAGTGCTATGGCACTCTGGTTCTTTATTGACCAACTAATTGGTCCTTCTACAATAATGAACACATATATTGATTTTGACTTTTGATCTGTGTTTTCACCTACCAAATCACTGTCAATAAACCCAATCAAATCAAGATCATATTTAGCTTTGTAGAAGATCCCATGAGTTCTTGTTCCTTGAACAAAGTTAAGGATCCTTTTGGATGATCTCTGATGGATCTCATGAGGCTGATCCATGTATCTTGAAGCCACACTAACTGTATAATATATATCAAGTCGATTGTGTGCAAGATAAAGTAAACACCCAATCAATTGCCTATACAGTGTATTATTTACCATAGGAGAAGAACCTCCTTCTTCAAGCTTAACTCCTGAAAGGAAGGGAGTCTTTCTTGGCTTGAAATATTTGATTTTGAACTTGTTCAAAAAATATAAGGCATACTTGGATTGATTTACTTTGATTCCATGTTGGGATTGAGAAATTTCGAGACCCAAGAATTGGCTCAACAATCCCAAATCAGTCATAGAAAATGCATGGTTCATTGCATCCTTCAAGGATGCAATCTCTTTCTTTGAACTTCCTGTAATTATAAGGTCATCCACATATAAGAAAATAATCATCTAAGAACCATGAATCAGCTTCAAATAAACATTAGGATCAGAATTGCATTGAACAAAACTCAATGACAACAGAAAGCCATCAATCTTGGTATACCAATCTCTGGGGGCTTGCTTGAGACCATACAATGATTTCTTTAACCTGCACACAAAATATGGATTAGAAACAAAACCTTAAGGTTGATGCATGTAAATATATTTAGTGAGATATACATTTAGGAAATCACACTTCACATCCATGTGATGTACCTCCCACTGCTTCGAAGCTACAATGGCTAAAGCTAGCCTTATGGATTCCATCTTTGCCACTGGTGCAAAGGTTTCACTATATTAAATACCATGTACTTGTGAGTATCCATTGGCTACCAATATTCCCTTATATTTCAAAGGTGAACCATCATCAGAAAAATTTGTCTTGAAAACCCACTTACATTGAACTAGCTTCCTCCCTGGGGAAAGATCAATGAGTTCCCAAGTGTTGTTCTTCTAGAGCAAGATGGATTATTCTTTCATGAATGTTTGCAATATTGGATCATGTGCCACATATTCATATGTCCATGGATCTGATTCAACCATCAGATAGCACTTCTCAAAAAATAAGGGATCCTTCATACAAAGGGCACTCTCAAATTGAGATTTAGTCCTCCTAGTTTCACTAGGATTTCCAGCTAGTTCCCTAGATGCATGAATGGTATTTTAAACCCATTTTGGTCTTGTAGGACTGTCAGGATCTGAAATCAAATCATCATTATCAGACATATCAGAATCAGCAAACTCATTAGTCTCTCCACTTACAATCGATGGATTTGGTGGTGAACAAGACTCTCCAACTTCAACTGCTACTAAAGGCTCTTCTTGGAACTGGACACTTATTTCAATGAAAGATTTGTTAGTGCTCAAGTTGAACAGATTGTACCCTTTTGAATATTTAGAATACCCAACAAGTAGGCACTCTTGGCTTTGGGGCTGCAAAGCCTTTCTCTTTTCAGTTCGAATTCTAGCCCAAGCCTTTGAGCCAAAAATCCTGAAATGGGTCACATCTGGCTTGTGCCCACTCCAAGATTCGAAAGGAGTCATACCATTAAGTGACTTATGAGGAAACCTATTATATATGTAGGATGCACACTTTACAGCCTCGGCCCAAAACTTTGGTGGCAAAGTCTTAGCCTCCATCATACAGGTTTCCATCTCCTTCAGTGATCTGTTCTTTCTCTGAGCAACACCATTTTGTTGTGGTGTGTAAGGGATTGAATGCTGCATATGAATAACTACATATTTACAATACTGAATGAACTTATACTTGACATACTCACTACCATTTTCATATCTAAGGATATTGAGTTTCCTCCCATACTGGTTTTCAACCAAGGCTTTAAAGACTTTGAAGAGGTCAAAAACTTCAGACTTATGCTTTAGGAAGTAAACCCAACAATACCTAGAAAATTCATCTATGAAGTTCAGTGCATATTTGGCTTGAATAATGGACATATGAGGAAATGCACCAGCAATGTCATTGTGGATCAACTCAAGAGGTGCAGAGGTTCTCTCATGACTAGCTCTCTCAAATTTGTGCTCTGGGTGTTTTCCTAGGATAGAACCTTGACAGAATCCCTTGGAAAACTTGATATTTGGTAACTCTATTAACCCAAAAAATCCCTCATTCATCTCTCCATCACCTACACCACCCAAGGAAACCATTTCATCACCCTCCATTAGACTCCCACACCCTCAAAAAGGCTTAAGGATGAAGAAAAGGGCTTAAAAACCCAAAAAAGGAGCCTAAAATACTCTCCTAGGAGATAAAGTCCCCAAAAGGGGGCTAAAATTAGGGTAGAAGGGGATAAATCTTGGACCAAGGGCTTAAAACCCTAAAACCCCAAAAAAGATATAAAAGGAGGGTGGGGGGTCACTCTCAAAGACACTTCTCCCCTGCATACTGTTATGCTTCCCATGGATGCCTTGAGACCCTTTGTCTCTCAAGACACCCACACTCCCTCTCCTTCATCACCATTGAGCCATAGCTTCCCCATCCAAGAGAGACATGCTTCTTCAAGCCAGGGCATGGTGGCCCAATTCCATCAAAGAGAAGGTATACCAACGTTGTTTCTTACATTTGCTTTAGTGTTTTGTAGTTTTTTGCTAATTCATTTATATTTGTAGGTTTCTATCTAGCATTTTTTGCAGGTTTTTAGTTTCTAATAGTTTTTTGTAGGTTGCTGGAGCTAAGCCTAATAGTGTTTGAATCGGGGTTTCCAGCCATTCCATATTTTTATCTTCTTTTTGTTCTTTATTTTATTTCCTCTTTCTTTTCAGCATTTTCAAACGCACGAGCCTACCCTTATGTACTATAGATAGAAGGAAGCCATTCCTACCCCTGTAACAAGGATAAATCCCTACTATAGAACTGGGGACCATACCAGATCGATCCCACAGGATCCTTGGTCTAGATTTTTAAAATTTCAAGTTTCTTCCGTTTATGCCCTAGTTTCTAAAATTTCTTGTCAGATCTAGGTTAAATCTAGTTTATTTACTATTTTTATTATTGCTGAAGCCTTTGCAAGGCAAATTCAAGTTTTTTTGGCCACAGTACAGGTTACTATCGGCCGAATCTGACTCAGGATAAGAAAAACCCCAAATTTGGGGTAGGTTGCACTTATTGGGCAACTCTTTTTGGCCTAACAAGTGTGACTAGGTTTCCCTTAAAACCATGAAAGGTGTGACTTCAATCAAAACACAGACCGCTTCTATCTGTGAAATCTATACGACCCCCTCGCCTGTTTCTAAAAAAAATTTGCAACCCCCTCACCAAATTTGATCAGAAATGTGTGGTCTATCAATCAAATGTTAAATTTCAATTTAATAGGGACTGTTAGTGTGGCTTAGCCACCTCTGTCCAGCACATTAGCTCCATTTCAATTTCTATTTTAATTTACTGTAAATTCCAAACAAATTTTAATGACTTAATGAATGTAGCTTAACTAAAATTGACATTAAAATCAACAATGTTGCTTACCCTTCCTCCTCTACCTAGTCATCACCCTTCGGGGTATTTTGGGATACTACGAAGGGGAAGCTCGTATAGTCCTAGGCCCTTCATTGAATATTGTTCTAAACCATTAAAACCGAATCACATGGAAGGTAGAGGGGGTAGAGAAGGAGGGCTTCTCATGGCGCTAAGCATCCTCCCTATTGACCAACATTACATCTGGGAGGTAACCTGTGGATATACGGATGGGATTAGTCCCATCATGTTGAGAGCCCATAACCTTCTCTTGGTTTAAGAGGAATATTAGTGTGAGGTAGTCATCTAGTTAGGCCATAAACATTTAGGGTTAAAAACTGTGTTTGTTGACAAATTTCTGATTATTCATTGCATGCACAACAATGATATGAACTCTTCCACAATATGATGAATTCATAAACCATTTTCAGCCACCTGATACCAGCAAGATAGAAAAACAAATACACCATCCCAAGTAATAAACCCAACTCAGTTCCTGACACTGAGAGAGCCTTAAAATTTATCAATTTACACTAAGTTCAAACAATCTGCAATCTTTGAGGACATAAGTCCCTGACTTCTTCAACCATGGGAATTACTTAGGCTCTACCTAGAAAATCATTGTGAGGAGTACCATGGGAACCCCAAAGTAGTTTCCCACTGAGAGGAATTTCCAAGCGAAATGGGCAACGACTGCCACTGATTGAGTAGAAACACCTGTGAGGAAAAAGCCAAGTGTTGTCTTCTAGTAGCCTTGGTGGCTGAGTGACCACCTATATCCAATAGGAAGCCATTGAAACCAATGTCCAAACATCATTCCCACCAGTTTGATAAACATCTAACACAATTGATCCCTCACACTCTTCCTCACGCCTAACAGGCGAACCACCACCATTCGGGACATTGAAACGGCATCGTCAAGCCTATTCTCAATGACCTCGCACACCATTAGAAGGATACATAGCCTCTAATTCAGATTCAGACCCATATCAGTATGAACCAGACCTACACACTACACCATAAAGCCCCATGGCTAGTGCAAAACCGGATCCATTTTCTGGCATAGCCATAGAAAGTGGACCCATGTCCACACCACAACTTGTCACCAACAACCCTACAGGTGGCCCAAGCATAGTAATGCAAATTGTCATCAGTCAGATGCCACCACCCATAGTGACCAGCTAAGCTGGCCCATCTACAACACACAAGGGCAGTGGCTCCTCCACCTACACTTCCCCTTTTTCCACACAGGGGGGAAGTGGACCTTCCACTTATGTTGCCCCTACTGTCATACATGGGGGGAATGTCCCTCCCACCCATATTGTCCCCCCCATAACACTTGGGGGAATTGGCCCATCCACAATGGTGCCACCACAAGTACCCCCAGCCGTGCAGATGGAATATGCTCCTGTAAACCCCACCACCATTGCTATCCCATCTCACATCAACCTGGGGTCCAATCTTCCTTTCATGGATTATCTTAACTTGCCTAATTTGGCTCAGTTAACCAACGACCCCATCCATCATCAAGCGTTTTGGCCACCCATTCCAAACAAGATGCTATCAGACATTCCCAAGTTTGAAGGCAAGGCAGGGGAATGTCCTCAAAATCATATCATGACATTCCATCTGTGGTGCTCGTCAAACAACACCGTAGACAATTCCATTAGACTAAGGCTATTCCAACACACTCGTACAAGTGTTGTGGCCAAATGGTACATTGAGCTACCGTAGGACAAATATCTAGATTTCAACTCCTTAGCTTTCATGTTCCTACAATATTTCCAACTCCCCATCAGATATGACAAAGGGGTGGAGATCTTGTTATCCTGTTGGCAAAGCACCACGACACATATAACCGACCACATCCATGAGTGGCAGTGACGTTGCAGCTTATGTAAAATCCAACTTGACGATAGGATCTTCTTAGATTGGTTCCTTAAGACCTTGCTCCCACCCATAGCAAAGCGCATCGCATTCGAACATCCCCAATCCGAAGAGGAGGCCATACTAAAAGCTCAAGAGTTTTACCTTATCTATGCCCAGCCTGGATATCTGTACACCGTCATTCCAGACGCCCCCCATCCTACTGGGATGCACTGGGGGCATCCCATGCTGTAGATGGAATCATAGGCTCAATCTCCCAACAACCACAGCACCGTCTGACACCATGTGTAGCTCCAACACAACCAAGCAATACTTCTAGTGTTGCTTACCAGAACCAAACTTCGGACTATGCTAGAATGATGTCCCAGTCCGGAGCAACAACTTCCTATGCACAGCCTGCACCACCACAGCAGGCTCAGGCCATGGCTTGGCCAACACAGCAGTATACGGGGCAAATTCCTACATTTCTAGCACTGCCTCTCACTCAAATATACTATGCACCACTAGTGCAAGCAGTTCAAGCTCCTGCCCCCGCTCCACCTGCTCCGTTGGGACAAGTGTTAGCACAACAAACCCATCCCAACCAGGTTTCCCCCAACAATCAATAAGGGAAAGCTAGAAATAATCAGCCCCAGAACCAAGCCAATAACCAACCACAGGGAGGTAGTCAACAACCAAACCCTCCCAATAATGCCGTAGCGAACCGACCCACCCAAAACCCCCAATGATCAAATGATCCTAGATGCAACGCCCCGTTGCGCACAAACCAACCATGCACACTCTGTGAGGTCTATGGGCACTACGCATTTGAGTGTCCTCTCATGCATCATGCCAAGTAGGCCATTCAGAACGAGGTTCAACAAGCCACCAATGCTACAAATCAAACCCAACCCAACCTGGAACCACAAGGACCTCCTCTTATGGTGCTTCAAAACCCACTACATGTCCAAGGGTTGGTGGCAACCGCACCCCCTCCCCAACCCAATCCCAATGCTCCGAGGCACCTCCCACGACCGAAGTAGGTGTTCACCACTTGCTAGCCATGGAAACTGAAGAGGAAAACTTACAAAATAGACAGAATCAGTATGGTACCAACACTGAACCCACTGACACATCAACGACATCTACGTCCAAATCGGTCAATGCACCTCTTCAGTTACCCACTTTCTCACACCCCCCTGTACACAGGATTTCCAATAATGCCACGGCTAGAGATGGAGTCAGCTATAGCATTGTGGGTGATTTGGACCAAATGCCAACTGCCATGTCCTCTCTTCAAGTACTTAAAATGTGCCCAACACAGAGAAAAGCCTTACTAACCACCCTTGGGGCAGTAGACCTATTTGAATCCAAGTTGATCACATTCGACATGGAGAACAGAGAACCATGCATTCCATCCACCATTGCCTTCCAAATCTTGGTATATATCTGGAACTTGGTTGCGCACCAGAGTATAGTAGATGAGGGGGCATCTACGTATGTTATGTCTACCCTGGTTTGGCAGAAATTGGGATCACCAAATTTGTAGCCATCCTCCATAACTCTGCAGGATTATGATGGCCATCCCACTAAATCCCAAGGAATGCTCCCCCATGTCGGCATCACATTAGCTGAGAAGATAGTGATGATTGACATAAAGGTCATCAACACTCAATTGGACTATAACCTTCTCCTCAGAAGAATTTATAAGTACACCATGAGAGAGGTTGCATCAACTATCTTCTGTCTCATGATGTTCCCCCATGAAAGGAAGATCATGATATTGATCAACTCACTTATCATGATCCGCAAGGGTTAACAACACCCTCCAACGTTATTCCTACCATCTCCACCATTGAGCCACAAGGGATGACTAAACACGCTAATGTCATCCCTGCAACCAACATTATGGTTGACAACACACCAGCCTACCCATTGTTGAATGTGGGCCCTAGGTTGTTTGCTGATCCCACCATGATGGCTCCTTTCCCCTCAATGTCACCGCCATTGACATAAAATGAGACTGCAGACTTGTGCATGGTCTCATCCAACACCCTACACCCAAACAACAACCGCAACCATGGCCCCAACCACAACCACAACATTGTCTACAGCCGCAACACCAACAGCAGCCACAACATCACCCGCAACAACAACAATACATGCAGCCATAACCACAACCGCATCCCCACATGTGACCAGCAAGGTGTTATCTAGGCTCATCCCTAGTCCATACGATTCCCTTCCTCTTTTCCCCACCCGGTGTCATGAGCAAGCCAATAATGGACACCTTAAGCGTACCTAACTTTACATTGGGAATTTCGGTGTGGTATCTTGATCCACCGACTCAACTAGCAATGCCCCAATTTGTTTTAACCCCAGTGCAACCCATCATGGTTGAGTCTCACCCTCCACCCACTCCGCAAAATATAACCACTGAACTTGCACCCACACTGCCCCACCCAAAAAGGGCCAAGGGATCAAATGCCAAATCCACTGCAAAACCATGATAATTCCTGCCTTATGCTGTCTGTGAGCAATAGGACCATCCAACTCAGAGTTTCCCTGAAATCCCAATGATCTGTGCAAATTTAGATGCCATTGATACAAACAAAAAAATCCCCATGGTTGAACATCCAACCGCGCCAACAGTCAGAAACAAGGAATTGAGAACAAACCATGCTTGTTCCCTCTGTGGTTTGTATGGACATTACTCTTACCATTTCCAAGACTTGCCTAAATTTTGAATGGCTTTAGCCAACCTCCATCAAGATTCCCTAGATTCTGAAATCACCCTGATCAAAGAAGTTCACCCCCCACCTCCTTCTTCAAACACCATGTCCATTGACATGATGTCAAGTTCAACTAATCTGCTCATCTCCACCTCCAACAATGGTCCATTAGACCAATCTCTTCTGTTGTTTCCACAACTGCAACTCCATCCACACCTGCAAACTCAGTCGCAATCTCAACCTCAGTTACCAGGGAAACACTGGTGTTCATTCCCAATCAACATGATCCTTTTCCTTTTCCTTTTCCTACCATCCGGTATCATGAGTAAGTTTTCCTTGGCCACCGTCAATCTACAAGATTTCACACTGGGAGATCCTAAATGGTACCTTGAACCACCTACCCTACCTCTAAGGCCCTAGGATGTGTTGACTCATGTCGATCCAATTGAGATGATGTTGCACCTACCTCCAGGTCCATTAAAGACTCTTCTTGTCTCCAGGCCTGCCCCTCTTCCTACAACAAACACTGGGGGAAAGGCCACAAAAACCATAGCCAATACCATTTACATGATCTCTAGCACCATTTTCCCTTCCATCTCATAAGTTGTGGAAGATCCACCTAATCTATCACAGCAACACTTACACAATGATGGGGAGATCTATAAGACCACCTATCGTTTTACCCCATTCCCTTTAAACCATAATGTCGAATAAGTTCTTCCCATAAAAGACAAGATTCTATCACCCCGCCCTGCTAATGGCCTTCATCTCGGCAAGGGAGCATACCTCTTTCCTGACTCAGATGGAAAACTCTTGGAGAACCCCCACAATAGGATTTACGTTAAGAAATTTTATGTTTAATGTCACCAATGAGTCGCTTTGTTTTCTTTTCTTATTTTTCAACATTTTTCACCATAAATCAGGGGCAGCACCAGTAACTACTACTCCAAAGTAACTCGGAATTATTTTGATACACCCCTCACACCTTCGAGCTCAAATTTATATCTTTTTATGAGATCATCATCTCATGTTTAATAAATTAATTTCTGGACCATTTCCTATTATCCACCTTGATTTACGAGCCATGACATGATGATGTGAGTGTCTACGGACTTGTACTTGTATCACACTTCTCGACCGCTACTCATGCGATTTTTCGGGCCACCACCCATTAAGGAATGCCATTTTTACTTTTATTTTGTATTTTAACACATAGTTGTCTTCCCCATTCACTGCACCTTACGCGGATCTCTGGACCATTGTCCACAAAATGATTTATTTTTCTTGCATGTATTTAGCATAGAACTACCCTTGGACTTGCACTCACATCACATGTAGTCAAGTCTATCCATTGCAACACATGCACATGCTCTCCTGACCTCTGTCTAAGAGCCACTTCGGTTTATGTCCCTCTGCCACACCAACTCGCGAGCCTCTGTCGCAATCTATCCCACGCATGTATTGGTATGTTTGAGAGCCTTCTACTCCATCCATACTACACAGATGATATTTGGACCACTGTCCACCATCTCGACACGGGGCATCGCCTGTGCCACCACAATAGGTTAACCACACTGGAGTTTCATTTAAGCTCTTTTCTAACTCCTAAAAACAATGAAAAGATAGCTGAGCATGGCTGCTTTCTTTCCCGCTCGCTAAAGTATAGGAAAGGGTGTCTACGTCGTCTCATTTACCTCCTTTTGTGGACCATGTAGACCATTAATTGAAACGGACCACCTTGGCATATTCAAGCCAAGACTGTTCCCCTCTGCACACTTTTATGCTTTCTCGGGTAGAAGGGCCACACTTTATGAAAAATCTCACCACAGGTTGTCATTAAGCTCTTTTCCAACCTTCTCATCAAGAAAAAATTACTGAGCAAACTATGTCCCCATTCATGCTCGTAAAAGTATCTGAATGACCATCTAGTCAGTATAGGTTTAACCTTTTCCGACCTGATTAGACTACCAATGGTAAAGAAGTCTCTCATCCCCTACAGGATGGGTGAGCTCTCCTGTGCATACTTTTATCCTTTTTCTGGCACAAGAGACTACCAATGAAAAAGAGCCCCCACTGGAGTCTCCTTTGTGCTTTTAGAGTCTCTAAAATTGAAAGAACCATCGAGCATTTACCTTCTCGGGCTCACTAAAAATCCACGAGATCGTACCATAATAGTGTCCCTAGACACCACACCATAGAAGATAGTTTGGAAGCATTCCCACATTGGGTTGTTTTTGTTCAGAGTACTCTGTAATGTGTCTTCCTTTGATCCCATCAATATCAAAAGTGTCCACCTCCTCCAAGTATTTTCCATCTGCAGTGACATTCCCGGTATTACAGCTATGATCCCATTCCCAGGAGTCAGTTTCTTGCTACCTGGTCCTCCCTACTGTCATACTATGAACAAAGGAATTTTGAGTCTAGCACACTCCCCCTACCCCTGTTCAATTCCTTCCCTCCCCCCCCCATTCAGTGGGTCAATCTGCATATTGTCTCACACCTTTTAGTTCTTTCCCTCGTGCTCCTGGTCAAGGAAACATCATTGCCTTGACTAGGGGAAGGTCTTCCTCTGTCGACGGAAACACACATATTCCATAGGATAGACCCAGAGGTCCCTATACCTTGGTTTCATTAACATCATTGATGAGTTCCTTGGACCACTTGAGAGGAGTCCTTAGTGCCTCTCAAGATGGTTGTTTCTCACGTGCTCAACTTCAACTACATCATCACACTGTTGAGATTCATACAGGGTTTGGTCCGCACAATACTTGGTCAAAGACCCCATTTTTCACCTGAATCTAGCACATTGATGAGTCTATTGGAGGGACCTAAGTATATTATGTCCCTTGTGATTACCAGGTTGCATTGGAGACAGTGTTTAGAAGCCCCAACTGTGCTTCTATATAGATTTATGATTGATGCAACATACTTGTACCACAGAGACTTTGCCTCTTAATCAGCAAGTTGATATAGCTATGTACCATTCCAAATCTAGTAGACTGTCAGTCATGAAGATATAGCATTCCATGTGAATGCCATAGGTCCAATGTACTATATCAGTATTATATTCAGCCTCACATTGAGGAAACCATTATTGTATCATCAGTTGTACATGATCAACTCTTTTATTTTAGAGCATATATCAAATTATTCTTTTGACATTGTCATGAGCATGGGGATACCTGCCTTGTCCATATACATGTCACACATTATTTGTATCTCACCTATTGATGGGAACCATATTAATACAAAAACCAAAAGCCACCATGCCCCAGCCCCAGAAGCACCACCTCTCTGCAGCAAATCATATGATGTCCATTGTCCATATGATGAGCTCCTTCCCTGACACATCAGGGGGCAATATATTAACCCAAAAAATCCCTCATTCATCTCTCCATGACCTACACCACTGAAGGACACAATTTCACGACCCTCAATTAGACCCCCACACCCTCAAAAAATCTTAAGGATGAAGAAAAGGGCTTGAAAACCCCAAAAAGGAGCCTAAAATACTCTACTATGAGCTAAATCCCCCAAAAAGGGGCTAAAACCCTAAAAGGATCTAAAATTAGAGTGGAAGGGGCTAAACCCAGACCAAGGGCCTAAAACCCTAAAACCCCGAAAAAGCTATAAATGGAGGGTGGGGGGTCACTCTCAAAGACACTTCTCCCTTGCATATTGTTATGCTGCCCATGGATGCCTTGAGACCCTTTGTCTCTTAAGCCACCCACACTCCCTCTCCTCCATCTCCATTGAGCCATAGCTCCGCCATCCAAGAGAGAGGTGCTTCTTCAATCCAAGGCATGGTGGCCCAATTCCATCAAAGATAAGGTATACCAATGTTGTTTCTTACATTTGATTTAGTGTTTTGTAGTGTTTTGCTAACTCATTTCTATTTGCATGTAGTGTTTGTGTATAGCATATTTTTGCAGGGTTTTAGTTTCTAATAGTTGTTTACAAGTTGTTGGAGCTAACCCTAACAGTGTTTGCAGAGGGGTTTCCAGCCATTCCATATTTTTCTCTTCTTTCTGTTCTTTATTTTATTTCTGCCTTATTTTCAACATTTTCACATGCAGGAGCCTACCCTTCTGTCCTATAGACAGAAGGGAGCCATTCCTGCCCCTGTATCAAAGAGAAATCCCTGCTACAAACCCTATGACCATATCTTTTTCACTCAAATCAGAAAGATACTTGTAGTTAAGATGGCCAAATATTTCATGCCAGAGCTTGGTTTCCTCATTAGCATGAATCAGAAGAGCAGAGGGGTTTGAGTAGGGTAGAAAATGGGAAAACATGTATACCTTCCAAGTGTGATCAACAACACCTTTTGCTATGACTTTACCATTCGAAATCTCTGTGATTTCAACATCACCAGAGGAGAAGATGACTTTCTTTGGAGACCCTCTATGAGTCATCTGATACACTAAGAAGAGATTAGAGGCAAGACCTAGAACATAAAACACATTATTGAACTTACCATGGTCAAGATCAATCCTTCCTTTCCCCAAACTGTTAGTGAGAGAGTCATCTCCCAAAACTATTGGTGGACCTTTTGACATGTCAAGAGAGGAGAATGCCTCTTTTGTCAAAACCATATGTCTAGCACCTCCAGAGTCTATGATGAAGCTAGGTGAGCTTGATGTGCTAGCAACCAAAGCATGTACTCTCTCTATGTCTTGTGAATTTTATCCTCCTTCCCTCTTCTTTGACAAATCAAGAAGGGAGATGTTATTCTTCTCCAGGAGTTGGGTCAACATGTCAATTTGCTTCTTCATACAAGAGCTTTCAAGATGATAGCCCTTACTACAGTATGTGCACTTGCTCATTTCTCCTTTGTTCTTCTTCTTCTTGAATTTCTTCTTAGAGCCTTGGGGCTCCTCTTGAGACTTGTTCTTGTCTCTCTTTTGCTCAAATGGATTTTAGGTTTTTTCTTGATTTTTGAATCCACCCATGAATCTCCAACAACCAAATATTGGTCTCTGGAAGGATTAATGGTGCCCATCATCACCAACTTATCTTGTTCTCGTGTGAGGGATTCCATGAAATCTGTAAGCTTAGGCATATTCCAAGCTTGAGCTATCAACTTGGTGGCATGGAGGGTCAAAACAAACACTGAATATTTAGGGCCAAGCTTCGAGAGTATGGCCAAAACTAGTTGCTCCTCCTTCTTTCCAATCCCACACTATTTTAGCTATAAAACAAGGGCTTTAAACTTGGAAAAATAGAGTTGCAAGGATTTGAAGCTACTGGGACTCAACGAGATCAGCTCATTCTTGACTTGATGTCCTCTCATATCATCTATATTACCAAAAATCTCTACAATCTTCTCCCACACTTCATTAGGTGATGTCAATACATCAAGATGGAAGAGGAGGTCTCTTGAAATGATCAGACACAAAAGATCATAGGCCTCATCCCTCCTCTTGTGCCATTTTATTTTCTCTGCAACTGCATTGGGCTCTGCCTCAATTTCCATAGTAATCTGGTAGAGACCTTTTTCTCTCAACAATATCTCCATCTGAGATTTCCATTCAAAGAAATTAAATGGAGTCAAGAATCGGGATAATTTTAGGGGCGAATTTTATCCTAGTGGGCTATTTTTCCATGTTTTTCTCCCAAAAAAGATTAGCCATTTTGCATTTTTGAAGCCTTGTTTCGCCCAATTTTGATGGGGTAAAATTTTATTCACCCTAAAATTCGCCAAATTATTATATAAACGATATAAAATCCTTGGAAATTAAAATATTTTTTGAAAAATATCACCAATCATTTTATAGTTGTCGTTTTAAGAATTGGTAATATTCGCCAACATTTATACACTTTTAAATAAGTATGGTTTCTTAAAATCATCCTTGGTCAAGATGATCTTCTGAGATTGGTCCATAGCTCAAAAACTGTGCCCTTCAGACAGTAGAATATGCTCCCAGTCAAGATGTTGAACTTGCAATAGAAATATGTAAGGAGAGAAATCGATCTAAAAAGGCTCTAATACCATGTGGAAATTGAACCCAAGAGATAGAACAATTACACTCACAAAATTGCTAATTAAACATGCGAAATTAACATCAAAGGAGACTAAAATTGGAGCATAACACTAATCTATATTGAATAAGTGTACAATAGCAAACATTCTGAAGTAATAGGCTGCCAGAATATATAATTACATGAGAGATTTGAATGCATAAGGATTCCATTCTAAATATTCAAAAAGTAGGCTTACTAAATCTAGTCAAATCCCCCATAGGTGCATAAAGCAATTTCCAAATCCACTAGGATGCTCACGAATTGAAAAAGTCAAGTAGGAAAGCTAATAAGGGATGGAAAGAAAACTCATACATGATTTTATTAGGAGAAAAGGATGGAGGATGATGTGGGCCAAAAACAAGTCAACTACACCTAGTATAGGTTTCCCTTTTTCCTTAATTCTCAATAAAACAGGCAGCTTTACAGAAAAAGTAGATATGTGATTTCAAGGATCTGGAATAAAGCATACATGCTAAATATGGTTTCTAGGAGGTTTCCCAAGCACTCCATGACTCATTTTTAGCAAGTGTTGACTTCTATGACATGTAGAAGGCAACTAGCATAGAGTGGATTTTAGGAGACTAGGTAATAAGACAAAAATGATTTAGTTAATGTCTAAGGTAGGTAACTATAGGTTGATTATTCTAACAGTAGGATGCCCCCAACATGATTTCTTCAACAACCTCGGGATTGGTTGAGATGTTGATTTTGATGGTTGGTGAGATGTTGGCCATGTTCCCTTCTTCGAAGGCATCTAGTGCCGGAATGGGGTTTTTGAACCAGCCGACTTTCCCATGAATGAAATATTTGGTTTCCATGGAAAAATGGTCTGACTGTGACACAAGTTATTTAGGGAGGAAGAACGAGTGATGGTGCATGTCATCCCATGGGTATTCTAGGGAAGTTAAGGCTTCAAGTATCTCCTCATCATTACAGAAGCAATGAAGAGACATGCTTGATGGACCATCATTGATGGCGGAGACAAGAGGGTTGGTGGAACTGGAAATCATGTAAATGGACATGGTGTCCGAAGAAGGAGGTGGGGGGTGAACTTCTTTGATAAAAGTGATCCTAGATTCAAGGTAATGTTATCGAAGATCAGATAAATCCATTTCGAACTCAGACAAGTCTTGGTAGTGGTGAGAATAGTGTCCATACAATCCGCAAAGGGTGCAAACATGGTTTGTTCTCAATGACTTGTTTCTCACTATTGGCGCACTTGGAAGTTCAACCATGTGGAGGTTTTTGGTTGTGTCCATGGAATTCAAATGCATGTGTATTATAGGAATGTCAAGGTAGTTCCGAGTTGGATAGCCCTATTCTTTGTAGACGGTGTAAGGCAGGATTTGTCAAGGTTCACTGGTAGCTTTTGCATTCTTGTCCCTGGACCTTTTTGGGTGGGGCAGTGCGGGTGCGGGTGCGTTGCTTGGTTTTTGTGGGCCGGGTGGAGGATGAGATTCGACCGCAATGGGTTGTGTGGGGATTAAGACTAACTAGGGCATTGGTGGTTGAGCTGGTGGATCAAGATACCACACATGAATTCCCAATGTAAATTTGGGTAAGTTTAAGGTGGCCATTACTGGCTTGCTCATAACACCAGGAAAGGGAAAGAGGAAGGGAATTATGTGGACTGGGGAGGAGCCCAGATAACTCCCTAATGATTGTATGTGGGGATGAGTGTTATGGAGAGAAATTCCTATGGCTTGGGGTACCACAACAGACAACTTTGACTCCAGAAATCAATCTTTCCCAATATGCAATAGAAATAAAATGTCTAACACTAAAGGATCAGACCTCGTACCTTATTCCGGACGGTTGAAGTAGATCCCTGTTGAGCTTTCCAATCTTCAGCTTGAATTGATATAATACTTCCTCAAAAACAAGTAAAAAATACAAGCATACTATATATCATGGTGTTATATCTATTCTAGCATATATAATCAATAATGTAAAAGCATTTGACATATTCCAATGGATACAATATTCAATCAAATACACATCATTGGACAGGAAAAGATAATTCTTATTAATATAAATCAGAGATTACAAAATAGATACAACCTTTGATGGCACGTCTACGAATCGGAGAAACTGAATCGCCCACTTGGGCCTCCACCACCTCAATCCTCCATCTCACGATAGCAAGCTCACTAGCAAAAGGAAATCTTGGGAAGAACACAACAGTGCTCCAAAGGGAAAAAGGAATGCAGACTCAAGCATAATTTTCGTCAACAATGGACTATAGTTTCGTTGCTTTCAATATCTCTATATGCCTGCAATGTACCAAGGGGTTCCTTATATAGCTTCACAAGGGATAATGAAGGGTCAAATTCGAGCGATCTCAAGGCATATGGAAGGCCAAGAGTCAAATGGGTCGGATCCATGTCAACGAAATCTCCAAAAGGATTTGGACTATGCACACATCTCGATGTATGTGGTTATAGGAGTCAAACCCGCGTATGTACACGGTTATCGGGGAAAAAGCTACGTATATCATCTTTTATATAGTTTTTAGGGATGATCAAGGAAACATCAAAGGATAAAATATGGTCCATGGGGTCTAAAGAGTCTGCAGCAGGAAAGGGGAAGGTCATACAAAGTGTGATTCACCTAGAGTGGTGAAATCCGCTATAACATATGCCCCCTAATGTGTGAGGTCAGAGGGGTCATACGATGGCCGAAATCCATTATAATTCCATCCCAGAAGTGGAGTGATGAAGGATCCCAAATGGAATACCAGCCACCCAATCAACATAGTACAATGATACAACTCTGCATATAAGTGCAAGTACATATAGCAGTCCCGGATACATAAGAGTACAATGGCCATGAATAGGCATAATACATGATATCACATATGTGTTCATCACCACGTACAATATATATAGATCAAAATATCCATGATGAAAATATACAAAGGACCATGTTCTCCAAAATGGCTGAAGATATATAATAGATCAAGATCTCCATAGTGGTTGGAAATGTCTGACATACACTGGAGTCAAGTCACGAGAGCTGAAATCTCATGAACACTGGCATGATCAAGGAGGTAGCATATACGAGATGCCACCAGTATGGAAGGTCTTCTACACAAACCACTACGAGTACATGTACTACTATGTGAATAGAGGTGTCAAGGTAGAACATAGTATTCCATCGTCTGATTACCGGTCATTGATGTATACCGTTAACAGACGCGAGATTACCCACCGATAATGATAATGGGAATAAAGGTACTAGAGTACCAACTAACAAGTGTGAATAGATATTTTGAGGTTGAACACTTGAGAGAATCCATTGATCAGGGGACATTGATGTATTCCCAAGAAACTGTCGATGGTGAGAGAACCTGCCACTGATGACTGCAAGTCTCAAGGCACTCAAAAGGACTCTAGATTCCAATCCCAGAATAAATGATATGAATTCGATGGGATGAAATCCGCTGGAAGGAGGGAATTAAGGCATCCCCCATCATCCAACATGAGGTACTCAGCAAATCTGTCTAATGTGGAAGGACTCGATCATAAAGTGCATGAACCAGTAATTGTACCGGGAACGGCCGACATGCAAAGTCAAGATAACTGAGGAATGGCTGACACAGGTTTCAACTTCCTTCGAACAAGAGCATAACAGCGTATGGTGAGTGAATGAAGGCAGCATAGACTCGATACACAAACTGGGACATCTCTGTCACATAGGAGGCATCAACAGAGGCTCCATAGGGACTGGAAGCTTAACCAGTCAGTGGAGATAAACTCAGATAAACAAGTACAGCTCCTAATTCAAACTATAACACAACCAATGGATGTGATATACAGTGCTCTGTTCGAAGGCGACATGACTCGATAGCTGCCAAAAGATAACATCTTTCCTTGTCTGGATTTTTGGTTTATTTATTTTTTTGGACTTTTTCAGTTATTTGAAAAGCTTGAAAAAAGAATAAACTAGCTTTATAGTTACAAACTAGGAGGAGACGAGTTTCATAAGGGAAAACAAACTAGTTCCAAGTAGTGGAACATACATATGATCAATGCAAGGATACATGTGTAGGATATCGACACTTGGGGGAAAACCCCCTCCCGGTAAAAGGGAATCAAGCTGCGAAGGATATAAAAATGGCTCTGCATGGCTAGACATGAGACAAGCTCGGGCTATATGGCTGAAATGAAATGTCAGGGGAGCCGAAATAAAGCTCAATAAGGCATGAAAACCTCATGATAATGCATTCACAACTTGACATAAGGGAGTCCGGAGGGAAAAGGGCCAGCATAAGATCAAGAGGAGTATGAGGCTCTTGCTAAATGTCATGGAAATACTATATAACGGACTCCCACACCCTAAAGGAGAAAATGTCGGCATGGGCACCAAATGAAAATAAGGTGCTAACTAGGGTACCCATGTAAGGTGAATCTCTACCACTCACATCATGCCACTTCTAAAGCAGCAAGAAGTTTCTGTGACATAATAGAGTGGGTTCATACCTAAGGTCATGGTGACATGGTCATAAGGTCATGCAAAATGCAAACGGTGGTGAACCTAACCTATATGCCAGTGTAGACGTTATACCTGAGATCAGTATGAACGGGTCAATCCAATGGCTGAAACGACACTGAAAATGGTCTTCTACATCACAAATTATGTCAGAAACGGTCCAAAATGGTTAGAAACTGTCAAAACTATAGGAAAGGGGGCAAAAATTTTCAAATATTTGAAATTTTTTCTATAAATAGTAAAAAATATAAATCATTTGAAACTTTTACCCATTGGAGCTCTGATATTCAACTGCAAATTCTAGGAGATCCAGCCAGCGGAATTCACAACCGTTTCTTCCAGGTAGTTACTCATGCTCTCCTCATGCATTTCAATATAATTTTTGTTGATTTTCATGGAAAAATGAGGTAGTTTAGGCCATCTCTACATGAGCGATGCGGCCCACGTGGATATCAAAGCTTTTTCCATGTATAGGGCTGGATATACATGGAAAAGAGGCTAGAACCCATGTACATATGCGGCTGTTTGCAAAACAGTCGCGTATGATGCCGCGCAAGTGAATTTACAAGAATCTAGTGGGAAAAATGGTAATTTCTCTTACAGGATGGTGCTAGAATGGAGAGAGCATGAGAATGGTGAAGTAGAGGAAGTTGTAAGGGCTGACGTGATGGCTCAACAAGCTCTTAGAAGATGCGGACTCTACAAGTTTTGGTTCCTTGGTGGCTTGAGGGCCAAACCAAGACTGCTAGAGATGCTGGTAAACTATTGGGATCTAGACTCGGAGTCCTTCAGGATAAATGGGATGTATCTCACTATAGAGGTGGAAGACATATACTTTATCAAAAGTCTATCTAGATCAGGGGAGGTGGTGAACCTTCATTCCCGAGGTGGGCCAGGCGGTGGGCTTACTATCGATGAGTACGTAGCTGTGTGCTACTACCCAGATACTGAGAAGGTGGGAAGTCAAGTCCCCAGCAATGCTATACAGGTGCTGGGCCTAAAGGCCATACTATTGACACTGGGCAGGATAGCAGGATTATCCTCACTCCATCAGGCCTCGTGGCCACTGATGTACTATGCGGTGGAGTGTATGAGACTGACCATATACGACTGGAGTACTACACTACTGAGCAACATGAAACACCATCTCAGTGAGTGTAAGGCAGGTAGGATACAGAAATTCAGGTTTAGCAACATATTAAGCATGTTTTTCTTTGATCGTGTTCCAATATTGAGCCCTAGAGTGGACGTTCCTCTCCACGGGGTTCGAGATACGGCCCAACGGCATTGGGCAGATGCTATGCGCATACTAGGGGGTGGTAGGGTGGCCAACCCATATCCAGCTGACTTCTTTCCATGGTGGTGACGATAGATTATTTCCATTATGACTACCCCTATGGAGGGATAGATTTCTGGGGGAATCTGGACATGCCATTGCCACTAGGATCAACATACAGAGAGATAGGTACCGAATCTCAACTCTCACTCTTTTTAAAGTTTTTTTAGTTATTTAATTTTTTTGTATTTTCTTGATTATGTGGAATCAAAAGGCATGTTTTTGCATGAAAACACATAGTGACATCTACCATTCATGTGTATATGTGGGACCACGGCGACCAGAGGGCTTCCCACATCATAGACGGAGGGGAAGAGGGGATGACATCACAGGTGCAGATGTGGAGTGAACGCTCCAGGGCATTCATACCAACTTCGTGTGACTAACTCATAGAGTTCCCATGGCGCAAGTCGAGGACTTGCCTGAGGCCATGCAGTGACAGGTGGTGGGTGTGCCACGCGCATGGGTGCATTTATTTCGACGGCTAGCTAGATCCGTAGTGACGTATAATGATCACAGCCCTCCCCCTCCACAGGATTAGACACCTAGGAGTGGATATGTTTTGTACTACCATGTATTATATGATGGAAGCTTTGAAATCTCCACTTTTGTATATGACACTATGTATTACCACATTTTTGATATATATAAAAGGTTTTATGGTGATCGGTTTATTTATTTACATGTGTAAAAATGTTTATGATTAATTTATTATGAATGAAACAAATGCCAATCTAACATGTAGTTAGCATATGAGTCAGCAACTTGATTATCATTTCTTGGAATGTGTATATATGTAATACTGTCAAATTTTCATTCTAACAATCTCACACGTAAGAATCTTCTCAATAATGTCGGATCTCTAACATGGTACAAACCATTGAGCTGTGACACTACTAACTCTGAATCAAGACGTACCTCAAGAGATAGAATTCCATGTGAAATGGCATCCCGTAGAAGGTCGATAACGGCACTATATTCAGCAACATTGTTGGAAGATGGCCGTAGACATACACCTCCTGAAGACAGTACCTGACCCATAGGAGTATAAATCACCCAAGCAGCAAAGGCTGAGTGCTGAGTGTGACGGCTTGCACCATCCGTGAATCCTATGTAAGTGGAAGATTCCATTGACATTTGACAAAAGAAATGGAAACTAATCACAAACCCGATCACGATAAGAAAAAGACCTAACTATGCAAAGTTGTACTATAATATACAACAAGCAGCCTTGGCTAAAGATCATGCATAGTACTTTTTGAGATAGAGCCCATTTCTAGGCTCCACCAAAGCTGTGCCTTCTTAATCGACTAACTCATAGGCACCCTTCTTTAAGACACGCTTGACCACGTAAGGACCACGCCACATAGGATTAAATTTCCCTACCCCCAAGGGTTCTTTCGATTGATCCCACAAAAGGACCAAGTCTCCTTCACTAAACACTCTTGGATGGACATAATTGTCATATTGGACCTTAACGTGATGCTTATTAACCTCTAGAACCACCAAGGCATCTCGACGCTGCTCATCAAGTTGTTCAAGGTGAACCAAACGCTCCTCCAAAGGTGAAGTGTCTGGTAAGAGCTCCACAGCTAGCTTCAACGAAGGAATCTCACAGTCAACCGGCAATATCAACTCCACTCCATGCACAAGCTGATATGGAGAAAAACCAGTGGCAGTATTAATCATGGTTTGATATGTCCACAAATTAGGGTATAACATAATATGCCAATTCGTCTTGCTCTGTGTGATGGTTCATTGGAGAATGGACTTAAGTGATTTATTCACTGCTTCAACCTGTCCATTCGCTTGGGGGTAGTAAGAAGAGGAGTGCTCTTGCTTATACCCTAACTTGGATGCCAACTCTTCCATCATACGGTTTTGAAAGTGCGAGCCATGGTCAGTGACAAGCTCTTTCAGAATCCCGAACCGAGTAATGATTTGGTTGAATATGAAGTGAGCGGCTGTCTCACCGTAGGATTTTACTGTAGGATTGCCTCATCCCATTTCGTGAAATAATCCACAGCCACTATAATATGATGGTGCCCCCCAGCCGAAGCTGGGCTGCAATCCATAAAATTGATCCCCCACTTGGTGAAGGGACCGACGGTGATAATGGGATGTAACGGGGCAGGCTTCGAGTGCATATTCCGTGTGAACACCTGGCAAGGGTGGCACCTCTTGACTGCATCAACACAATCTTTAAAGATCGATGGCCAAAAATAACCCGCTCTCAAAATATTTTGAGCTGTAGAAAGCCCAGATAAATGACCACCACACGTGCCTCCATGTCAATCATTCAGCACAACCTCAGCCTCCTCATGAGTTAAACAACGTCGTAAAATGGAATCTACCCCACGGCGGTACAAAGTATTGTCCACTATAAGGTAGTTCTTAGAGACGTGACGTAATCGTCGTCATTCATCTCGTGAGAGGTGAGTAGAGGTCCTCTGTGTTTGCAGATATACTATGATATCTCCATACCATGGGTCAGACGTTGAGATTAAGAAGATGTGTTCATCAACAAATGCATCTTCATAAACCGAGTCCTTGGCCTCGCTCGGGAAATCCGATACAAGCTCTGCAAAAATTAACAATTTCTTCTACTTTGCCGAAACAAATTCAAGATCGAACTCTTGCAGGATTACAATCCATTTATTATACTTTCCCCCAATCATCCTTCATGTGAGGACAAACTAAAACGGATTTACATGGGCCACAACCGAGGTCTGACGAAGGAGGATATAATGTCTCAAATGTTGAACCGCATGTATGGTCGCTAAAGCAAGCTTCTCAACATGAGAATAACGAATCTCTGCATCAATAAGGTTTTAGCTCAGATAATATATGACATGCTTCTGGAGCTCCTCATCCTCCTGAACTAATACCATACCAATCGTCTCTAAAGACGTAGCCACATATAATAGGAAATCATGGCTATAATCCGGAGGACTAATCACTGGGGTCGATGCTAGGGCTCGCTTAAGTGCATCGAAGGACTCCTGGCCTCGCTCATCCCATTCAAAGGGAGTATCCTTCTTCAAGAGACACATGAAGCCTCTACTCAAATTGGCAAATTTGACCATAAATCTTCACAAGAAGTTTTCCATACCTTGAAAACAATGAAGATGACGAATATTCTTCGGGGGAGACAACTGAAGTATTTCCTCAACCTTTAAGGGATCGACTCTTATGCCCTCTTTTGAAATGATGAATCCTAATAAACGACCTGATTTTACGCAAAATATGCACTTATGAGGATTTAATTGAACTGAATAGTGCTGGCATCTTTCGAAAACCAATCTCAAGTGATAGGAATGACGCATTCTCATACGAGAATTAGTAGTAAGGTCATCCAAAAATACTTCAATAATAGACTTGAGATCATGGAAAATCAAGGTCATTGCCTGCTGAAATGTAGCTTCGGAGTTTTTAAGGCTGAAAGGCATCTTTTGATATGAAAATGTTCCCCAAGGACAAATAAATGTAGTCTTGTGTTGGTCCTCAGGTTTAATCTGGATCTGATTATACCCACAAAATCCATCTATAAAGGAAAACACCTCGCTACCCGCACACTCATCCAAAATATGATCTATAAATGGTGTGGGGAAGTTATCCTTAGGACAGGCACGATTTAAATCATGGAAATCAGTGCATATTTGGATTACTCCCTGCTTCTTATCCACCGAAACGGGGTTTGAAACCCACTCCGTCAAGGGAACGGGATAGATGAAACCGGCTTTCAACAGCTTCTCTATCTCTGCCTTAATGGCGGGTGCTTTCCTAGGATTCACGGCGCGTAAACGTTGTCAAAGAGGCTTAGAATTGGGGTAAGTATTAATCTCATGTTCGACAATCTGAGGGTCAATACTTGGCATCTCATCATAAGACAAAGCAAAAATATTATGGAATTCCTTGAATAGCTCGGTATATTCGAGAATTTCAGCTGGAGAACAATCCACCCCAATATAGACATTCTCGATGGTGCCAGGATTTTGAGAGATGTTGATAGAAATCGTGGAAGATATGTTCGCCATGTTTCCATCAGCCATCTGACCAGGAGAGCTTAATGGAATCATGGGACTACCAACTCTCTGACTAAGAATATCCCTATAATCCTCATGCTCCAAACGGTCAAGCGGTGGAAGGAAATATGATCTATGATGAAGTTCCTCCCATGGTGGCTCAACACCCAATATAGCCTCGATAATCGCTTCATCTGAAGGGAAAACCGTATCCAAGAAGTCGTGGGCATGAGAAGACTATACTGCCCATGCCGAAAATACATAGGGGTCTTCCTCTTCCATCCATGAAGAGGAATAACAAGGCTCTGCAACGTTCATAATATTGGATTGATAAGCTATCATGGTTGCAGGAAGCGGCACATTGGTTTTGACAGGCTCACTCTAAATAATCAGTGTGGGAAGAATCCAAGGATCTCCCATATGAGTTGTGCGAAAAGAAACTGAGGTCGTAGAAGTTGAAGCCTTATCGGAATGAGATCCTATCATGAGGACCAACGCAGGACAACTAAAGCTTCCCATGAGGGATGGATACATGCCTACACCCACACTCCCAGTTGCTGGCTGAGAGTGCTCAACGAACAGAACCGATGTTCCCAAAGATGCAGTAATAGGGGAATTATTGAATGTCATTTGATCAATCGTTACAATCTTCCCGTTATGAGGAAAGCATACAATGCAAAACATAGAAGAAGCAATGGCTTGCATACTATACATCCAGTTTCGACCCAGCAAGAGATTGTAGTCGAGGGGCATATCAACCACCTCAACCTCTATCACAATGGTCTTCCCCCCCAAATAGACTTTAAGGTACGGAATGATGCCGTGCGACCTAAAAGATCTCCCATCAAAAGCAGTTAACATAGTCACTGATTTCGACAACTCAGGAGAACCAAGACCCTTCCAACAGGACAAATACATCACAGATGTAGCAGCGCCCTCGTCAATCACAGTGCGCTTGATGATCATATTAAGAAATTCTACGTGTACCAAAAGCGACACATAGTAGGGCAAGCAAGGCTGATGACCTGCGGTTTCAAATTTGATCACTGAGGAAGAATAATCACCGTTCACACCAAGAGCAGAAAGCAAAGCCTTCCTTTGCGAAGAAAAACTCTGAAGCACTTCCAATGCAGACATCACACAAGGAGTATGGCCCAAATCCTCAACAACTGAATAATTCTGGGTGGCTTGGGAATTTGGATTATGCCTCGAGTGCTTAAGTACCCCCTTAGGAATGTGAGGTGTATGCTCAGGTTTATCCACAGGTTTCTCAATGCACAAAGGGGTTCCTGGTGGATCAGGTTCTTTTCCTGGGTTAGGTTGTGACGATCCATAATCTTTCGCACGAGTCACAACCTTAGCAGCATGGATCATGTTAATGCACCCATGAGCACTAGCCTTTGGTGGATCATTCTCACTAGATTTCTCCTGGGACTTCGAGTTCATATTCTGGTTACGCAGTAAATGGTTCCTTAGCACAGTTGGGCCTTATGCTAAGAGTCTCGAAGCTTCATCAATTCTAGGGCACAAGTAAGTGAGGTGATCATCCTTACATAGCTTGCAAGGGAACTTAACCTTACGTTTCACTTGCTTGTCCCCACCAGCATTCTGACTGTTCTTGTCATTATTGGAAGCATTCTCATTCCTATTCTCACCCTTTCGATTATTATTCTTACCTATTTTTCTATTCTATCGGGGTTGCTAGTTACCCTTCTGGTCCGACAATTGCATAGAAAGTACACTCACCATTTGGGTGGGTTGAGATGAAGCTATAGCTTGTCTCGAAGCAGACTGGTTGAGCGACAATTGACTAACTTGTTTTGCAACCGAATCTGCAGGTTTCATTCTTGCACAACCCACAATGCCATTGGCATGTGGTCTAGGTTTGACCTTGGGATCGAAACTAGAATGAGGAGCATTGGGAATAATCTCATACAACAAACCGGACTGAGCATAAATCAAGTCCAGTTCCTGTGCCCTAAAGATTGCTTGTTCCTCATTCTGCAATCCGGATGTAGAAAAATCCTTCGCGATATATGGCAATAAAGACTTGAGGAACCACTCGAGAAGGAACTCCAGCGGTATAAAGGCTTTAATTAATCTCTTCCATCTATGCCACTCCTGAATATGATCAAAAATATGGGTGGCTTTATCTTGCTGAAATATCGACAAGAGTTCAGTACCAACGTCATAGTCCATTGGTAGCTGCAAGTGATTAAGAAAATTCATCGCAAGATCGTCGAACAAGGTAAAATCTCCCTTTGGTAACTCTATATACCATTTCGTAGCAGGCCCTGTGAGGGTGCGTTGAAATAGTCGTAAGCGGACTGAGTCCTGATGTAACGAATTCGAAGAGCACCAAAGGTGAAACGTGGTAACGTGTTCTCTCGGATCCCCTCCCGGTTTGCCTTCGAATTTAGGTATGTCTGAAGGAAGCTTGGTAGGGACAGCCGGCCAAGCCAGGTCATGAGCCACGGGATCGTTCGTAAGTCTCGATAAGTCAGGAAGGTTAAGCGTCACGAGGAAAGGGAGCCTAGGATGATTAGGTCGATGGACTGCTCCCTGGTTTGCATAGGTTTGAGCACCACCATGGCCTTGGCCATAGTGTCCTCCTCCTGTCTGACCTGTATAAGGTGACGTGGAAGTACCATAGTAAGGTGGACCTTGACTAGTAGGAGCTACGAAGCCATAATTAGGAGAGTAAGCAGGTTGTTGATACCCACCTCTGTAAGGTGAAGAAACCTGTCCATACTACGGACCATAATAAGGTCCATAGGTCATCACATGCGATGTCCCATGGGACACTCCGTAGGTAGGAAGATAAGCTCCGGAAGGGGGAACATACATACCAGAAGTAGGTATATATGCCCCAGACATAACAAGCCGACCACTATAGACTCTCGAAGCAGCAGGTGGTATATGAACTTAAGACACAAGCGGCCTAGTAACCGCAGTATGAATCTGACTCGTAGCCATATATCGGCTCGAAGGACCACGTGGATAAGGTGGAGGATGTACATTTGAAGAACTCGGAACTGAGGACGAAGGAATCTAAGTAATAAGATATGTATTACCGCCTATGGTCACCCGTATCGGACCTGGTATCCTAATCAGATCACTAACCCTAGACCTAGAAGGGGGATGAGATGTAGCTTCCACCACTGGGATGGAAGGTGCAATGTGACTAGTACTCCCAAACCTCTCCGCAAGGTAAGGAATGGGATTGCCCCCAGGCATAGTTCTAGGCTCAAAGTCAGATTCGACATGAAATGTCAGATCATGCATAGGAAAACTAGTCATAGCATAACTACCGTAGCTAGTACTGGCAAGGTCAAAGTGAGTCTTGGCATCTTCAGGCATTCCATACCGGTAATGTGTCAACAGGGAATCAGCCCTAGGGTGAGTAGGTCTATCATGCAAATATCCTATCTGGGAAATCACAGGACCGAACTCAGCTAGGTCAGGTGAAGGATCGTATGTAGGAGTAAGTTCCCCATCGTCAATACGAACGGGAGGAGGTGGCTTAGGAATATTCTCTAAATGATCCTCCATGGTGTGTGAATCAGTGTGTGACATAGTCCGCCTGGATATTCTAGGCCCCTCTCCCAAAGGAGGAGGAGAAGTGGAAGGCGGAAGTTCTGCTAACCGATGAGAATGGCGTGGAACCGCACTCGAATCCACAATGACTCAACAAAAAGAAAATACTCTCTATTTACGTAAACCCTAGGCCAACTAGTGTGCACAGAGCAATCACTAACAAAATCTAAAGCCAAATGCAACCAAACAAGGGCTGGATAAATGAGCTCCCGAATGAAGCAGGTATGTCTCACCTAGGAGAGGCCTGAGACTCCCATACACAACAAGCGGAGGTACGTAACCAATTATTGTGGCCCTCAGCTTCAACGCGTATAGCGACTGTGCTGTCCGACCCCAACCTGGCTGGGACACCTGCAGAATAACCTCTACAAGTACCCCCTTGATATCCTAGGTAAGGTCACTAAGGTCACCTCAATATAATCAAAGCTCAGGCGAACATTCGCAGGCAGGATTGACCGTATGGGCAGGGTAGCAAAGCCCGAAACTCTCGAAAGAGCCCCCAGATACGAATACAATCCTAGAAATATCTCCGGTGCTACTTAGTTATGACTAGGGGTTATCCCAATCGATAACCGCTCACAATACCTTGTGCTTAACTCCCGTTTGAGAGGAGGATCCTGAGAATGATGGTTATACCAAGGATTTCACAAACTCTCTGCATAGACACCTAGATGTTGTTGTTTATTGATCTCGGAGAATTGACTTACAATGAACTATTCCAAGATCCTAAAACCTAAGCTTGTTGGTGCACCCTAGAAAAGAAAAGAGTGTAATTCATTTTAATTAGCGTTGATTTTAGTTGGCTTTATTACTCAAAAATAGGATATGGTCGTGCAACTAGTGGTGTTATGATGCAACATGAAGTAAAATGCACACCGTAACAATCAATGCAAATGCATTGTGTCCATGTAAATAGGGTATGCTACTATGTGAAATGCACAATTCTTCTTCAAATGATGAATGCAAATTTTTCCTATATGAATTCCTAACTAGTACTCCAAAGAAAATCTGGATCTAGTGCAAGTACAATGCAAAGTGCAAAATGCAATGCATTATGATAAGCAAATGTTTTTGGATTTTTTGAAAATATAAGAGATGCAAAAATCAAAAGAATGATTCTACCACCCCTAGACTCTGCAAGCACACATAGAAAGCATCCAAGCAAAGCACTAAGGTAAAAGAAATCTAATGCACTAATCTCAAACAAAAAATCGAAAATGCCATGACAAGAACTTTCCTAAAAAAAAAATTTAGGCTAAAAAAATGTTTCCAGTCAGAACCAGAGGTCAAAACAGACTCAGGCAATGCCAAAGGAGACTCATCAACTAACAGCATTCACCCAGCAACCCATTAAATTCCACAAAAAGGGAAAAATCTAGGGTATACGTGACTGTTCGCAGTAAACCTACGTGTATACGTGGAAATCCCAGAGGAAACCGCGTGTATACGCGACTGTAAATCAAAAACCCACGTACAGGAAGAAAAGGTGAATAAAAACAAGGAAAACAGACAAGTTGAGATAGACTTCACTCCAATCAGACTCTACTAGGCATACATGCCCCCAGACCCGACACAGAAACAAGAGAGAAAGAGCAATTCAAATACATTGAATGCTGAGAAAATCACCCCCAAAGGACAACTACTAGGAACTCCCCACCGGAGTCGCCAATTCTATTCTAGAAAATAATAAAAGCATACTATATATCATGGTGTTAGATCTATTCTAGCATATATAATCCATAATGTAAAAGCATTTGACATATTCCAATGGATACAATATTCAATCAAATACACATCATTGGACAAGGAAAGATAGTTCTTATTAATATAAATCAGAGATTACAAGATAGATACAACCTCTGACGGCACGTCTGCGAATCGGAGAAACTGAATCCCCCACTTGGGCCTCCACCACCTCAATCCTCCATCTCTCGATAGTAAGCTCACTAGCAAAGGCAAGCTTGGGAAGAACACAAAAGTGCTCCAAAGGGACAAAGGGATGCAGACTCAAGTGTAGTTCTGGAAACAATGGACTATAGTTTCGTTGCTTCAATCTCGCTATCTGCCTTCAATGTACCAAGAGGTTCCTTATATAGCTTCACAAGGGATAATGAAGGGTCGAATCCGAGCGATCTCAAGGCATATGGAAGGCTAGGAGTCAAATGAGTCGGATCCATGTCAAGGAAAACTCGAAAAGGATTTGGACTATGCACACATCCCGATGTACACGGTTATAGGAGTCAAACCCGCGTATGTATGTGGTTATCGAGGAAAAAGCCACGCATATCATATTTTATATAGTTTTTAGGGATGATCAAGGAAACATCAAAGGATAAAATATGGTCCATGGGGTCTAAAGAGTCTGCAGCGGGACAGGGGAAGGCCATACAAAGTGTGATTCACCTAGAGTGGTGAAATCCGCTATAACAATGAGGTTGTGGTTGTGGTTGTGCGTAATGCTGTGGTTGCGGATGATATTGCAGCTACTTTTGATGTTGTGGCTATAAATGGTGTAGTGGTTGCGGTTTGGGCTACAGCTACAGTTGTTGTTTGGGTGCAGCGGTGCTGGATGAGAGAATGGACAAGTCCGCAATTTCATTTGGTGTCAATGATGGTGATACTGAGGGAAAAGAAGTCGTCATTGTTGTATAAACAAACAAACCAGGGCCCACATTCAACAATGGGGAGGCTGATATGTTGTCAGCCATGGTGTTGACTGCAGGGATAACATTGGTGGGTGTGGTCCACCCTTGCGGATCAATGGTGTTGATCGTAGAGATAACGTTGGAAGGTGTTGTTAGCCCTTATGGATCGTGATAAGTTAGTTGATCAACCATCACGATTTTCCCTTCATGGGGGAACATCATGAGACAAAAGACAGTTAATGCTACGACTCTCGTGGCATACATATAACTTCTTCCGAGGAGAAGGTTATAGTCCAATTGAGCATTGAAAACCTCTATGTCAATCAGTACTATCATCTCAGCTAATGTGATGGGGATGTGGTGGAGGATTCCTTGCACTTTAGTGGGATGGCCATCATAAGCCTGCAGAGTTGTGGAAGATGGTTGCAGAATTGGGGATCCAAGCTTTTGCCAGAATAGGGTAGACATAATGCATGTGGATGCCCCCTCATCCACTATGCACCAGTGCATGACCAAATTCTGGATAGACACCAGGATTTGGATGAAAATGGTTGACGACATCCGTGGTTCTCTATTCTCTGTGGCGAATGTGATCAACTTGGAGTCAGAGGGATCCACGACACCAAGGGAAGCTAGTAATTATTTCCATTGCATTGGGAAAGTTTTGAGTACCTCAAGAGTGGACATGGCGGTATGTGTTTGTTCCAAATCATCAATGATGTTGTAGTTGACAATATCTCTAGCTGTGGCGTTATTGGAAACCCGACGTATGGGGTGCGCGGGAAAGGGGGTAACTAAAGAGTTGTATTGGTTGTTTTAGACGTAGATGCCGCTGATGTGTCAGTGGGTTCAGTGTTGGTTTTGTACTGATTTCATCTGGTTTGTAAATTGACCTCTTCAATTGTCATAGCTAGCAGGCGATGGACACTTGTTTCTACCGTGGGAGGTTCCCTCGGAGAATTGGGATGGGGTTGGAGAGCGGGTGCGGTTTCGACCAATCCTTCGACTAGTAATGGGTTTTGGAGCAACATAGGAGGAGGTCCTTATGGTGCTGGGTTGGGTTGGGCTTGGTTTGTTGTATTGGTGGCATGTTGAACCTCATTTCTAATGGTCTGTTTAGCACGACCCATGAAGGGACACTCAAATGTGTAGTGCCCGTAGACCTTGCATAGTGTGCACGGTTGGTTTGTCCCCAATTGAGCGTTGTGTCTCAGTGCATTTGGTCATTGAGGATTTTGGGCTGGCCAGTTCACCACGTCATTGTTGGGAGGATTTGGTTGTTGAATGCCTCCCTACTGTTGATTGTTTCCTTGGTTCTGGGGTTGGTTATTTTTAGCTTTCCCTTGATGTTTATTGGGGGATGGCTAGTTGGGACATTTTTGCTGTGCAAACACCTATCCCAATGGAGTAGGTGGAGTAGGGGTAGGGGCTTGAACAGCTTGCACCGGTGGTTCATAGTATACTTGGGTAGGTTTCGATGCCACAAATTTGGGTATTTGTCCTGTGTATTTCTATGTCAGCCAGGATAATGCTTGGGCCTACTATGGTGGTGCAGGTTGTGCATCAAAAGTTTTGGCTCTAGACTGGGACATCATTCTTGCATAGTCTAGAGTTTGGTTTTAGTAAGCAACACTAGGGGTGTTGCTTGGTTGAGGTGGTATTGTAGGTGGTGTTGGATGGTGTTGTGCTTGGTGGGAGACAGAACCTATGATGCCATCTACAGCATGGGATGGCCCCGATGCATCCCGGTAGGAGGTGCCTATACAAGGAGTGTCTGGAATAATGGTGTAAAGGTATCTAGCCTTTGCATAGATTAGATCAAACTGTTGGGATTTCAAGATGGCCTCCTCTTCGGATTGGGGATGTTTGGATGTGATGTCCTTTGCTATAGGTGGGAGAAAGGTTTTAAGGAACCAATCCAGGAAGATCCTATCATTAATTTGGATCTTACACAAACTACGGCGTCACCACCACTCATGGATGTGGTTAGTTATGTGGGTCGCAGTATTTTGGAGGCAAGATAACAAGATCTCGACCCTTACGTCATATCTGACGAGGAGTTAATATTGCAGGAACATGAAATCCAAGGAGTTGAAATATGCATACTTGGCTTGTGGTAGCTCAATGTACCACTTGGTTGTAGCACCTGTGAGGGTGTGTTGAAATAGTATTAACCTGATTGAATCTTCAACAATGTTATTTGATGAGCACCATACATGAAATTTCATGATGTGGTTTTGGGGAAACTCCCTTACCTTCCCTTCAAACTTGGGTATGTCTGAGGGGAGTTTGGTTGGCATGGGAGGCCAATAAGTTTGATGGTGGAGAGGGTCATTTGTTAACCGAGCCAAGTCAAGAAAGTTGATACGTGCCATGAAAGGAAGGTTTGACCCAAGGTTGATGTGAGATGGGGATACCATGGTGGTGGGGTTTGCAAGGACATGATGCACCTACATACCTGGGGGTACTTGTGGCACAATTATGGACGGGCCAATGCCCCCAAGTGTGGTGGGAGGGATAGTGTGGGTGGAGGGGACACTTCCCCCATGTATGACAGGAGGGGCAGTGTAGGTGGAAGGGCCCCTGCCCCCATGTGTTGTAGGTGGGACAACTTGACTGGTCAATATGGGTGGTGGTAGTTAGCTTATGACGATTTGCATGACCGTGCTAGGGCCACCTACAGGGGTATTGGGTGGCGGTGTGGACATGGGTCCACTAGCAATTACTACGCCAGAAAATGGATTTGGGTTTACACTAGCCATGGGGCTTGATGGTGCAGTGTGCAGATTTGGTTCAGACTGATATGAGTCTGAATCTAAACCAGAGGATGTGTGGATTTTTTATGGTGTAGGAGGTCATCGAGAATGGTCTCGATGATGTTAGTTTAATGACCTGTACTATGGTGGTTCGCCTCTTAGGAATGAGGAAGAGTGTGAGGGATCAATCATGTTATATTTGTATGTCAAAATGGTGGTAATGATTTTTGGACCCTGATTTCAATGGCTTCCTATTGGCTTCAGGTGGTCACTCGGCCACCAAGATTGCCAGAAGGCAGTGCTTTGCTTTTTCCTCACGAGAGTGCTAGTCAATCGGTGGGGGTTGTTGCCCATTTCACTTGGAAATTTCTCTCATCGGCCAGCTACTTTGGTGTTCCCGTGGTACTCCTCACAATGAATTTTCGGGCTGAGCCCAAGTACTTCCCATGGTTACGGTAGTCGGGAACTTATGTCCTCAAATAATGCAGATGTTTAACTTAGTGTAAATTGTAAATTTTAATGGCTCACGCAGCGTCATGAACTAAGTTGGGTTGATTTATGTGGTATGGTGTGTATGTATTTTATTTTTCTATTATACTTGGTGGTTGTTTAAATGGTTTATGAATATTCCATAGAGTTCATAACATTGTGAATGAAAGCAGTAAATAGTAATTAGAAATTTTACACATGTACCATTTGTGAACCTGAATTATGATAGCCTAACTAGGTGACTACTTTGCACCTATATTTCTCTTCAACCGGGACAGGATGTTGGGATTTCAACACAATGGGACTAATCCCATTCATAGATCCATAGGTCACCCGCCATATCCATGGTTGCTCAATAGGGAGGATGCAGAGAACCGTGAGATTCCCTCCTTCTCTACCCTCTCTACCTTCCAAGTCACCCATTTTTAGTGGCTTTAAAAAATAATTATTGAAGTACCTATTACTATACGAGCTTCACCCTTCATCTTATCCCAAAATACCCCAAAGGGTGATGACTGGGTAGAGGAGGAAGGGCTAGGCAAGATGTTGATTTTAAGTAAATTTTAATAAAACTTTGTTCATTAATCAATTAACCATTGATTTACACTTTGATTTACACATACTACAAATGAAATGAATAGAAACAAATAGTTTTGATGGAAAAAGGAGGCTGAGCTACACTGATAGTCCCTAACATTTAAAAAATCAAGCCACAAATGAAATGAATAGAAACAAATAGTTTTGATGGACAGAGGCGGCTGAGCTATGCTGATAGTACTTAACATTTAAAAAATCAAAATTTGAGAGACATATCACACTTTTCGGGTCAAATGTGGTGAGGGGGTCACCAAAATTTTCCTAGAATTAGGCAAGGGGGTTGCTCAGAATCTATAGACAGAAGTGGGATGAATTCTGGAAGGGGGTCGCACCTTTTGGGTCTAAATGGGAGACCTGGTCACTCCTATTAGGAAAGAATGAGCAACCTGGTCCCCTCTCTGGGCCCGATAAGAGCTACCTGCTCCGAAAAGTTAAAAAAAATGGTATTGAGCCAAATGTGGCTGACAGTAGCCTGTACTGTGGCCCAACAGGCTCGGATTGGCCTTGAGGAGGCTCTAAAGTAACTAGAAATGTAAATAAACAGAGATCTAAACTAGACTTTACAGAAAATTAAACTAGGTTAACATAATAGAAATAAAAACTAAAACTTTGAAAAATAGACCCAGGGGATCCTATGGGATCGACCTGGTATGGTCGCCAGTTCTGTAGCAGGGATTTCTCCCTTACTACAGGGAAGCAATGGCTACCTTCCATCTATAGGATGGAAGGGTAGGGTTCCTGATGGTAATGTAAGAAAAATGAAACAGAAGTGAAGCAAAGGGAATAGAAAAGAAAGAAATGGAAACCCTGTACACAAGGTTAGACTCCAGAAACCTGCATACAACTTGTTAGAACATAAAATGAACCTGCAAGCAAACTAAGTTAGAAAAAATAGAATAAAAATGATAATAAACAAAGCCTATACCTCTTGGTGGAAATGGGCCACCATGCCCTAGGATGGAGAAGCCCCTCTCTCTTGAGAATGGGGGAGCTATGGCTCAATGGGAGGATGAATGAGAGGGGGTGTGGGTGGCTTGAGAGGAAAATGGTCTCAAGGTATCCACTCGGGCAGCATAACACTATGCAAGGGAGGAATGTTGTGAGAGTGACCCCCACCCCTCTAATTATAGCTTTTTTAGGGTTCTAAGCCCCTGGTCAGGGATTTAGCCCCTTTTTTTTGCTTTGAGCCCCTTTCGCTCAATCTTTAGCTCCTTTTAGGGTTTTAGGCTCTTTTGAGGGGTTTTAGCCCTTTTTGGAGGCTTTAGATCCTATGAGAGCTATTTAGGCTCTTTTTAGGGGGTTTTAAGCCCTTTTTGTTGTTTTTAATCCTTCTTGAGGGTGTGGGGGTCAAATGGGGTCAAATGGGGGTTGTGTATGGGTTTCCTTGGGTGGTGTAGGCCATGTAGAGATAAGTGAGGTATTTTTTGGGTTAACAGGTAGGAATCATGGTAACCACCAGCCTCAAGGAGGTTTCCAACAAGCCAACCTTGCAAATAATAACGGAGCTGACCCCCCTACACAAAACCCCCAATATCCCGCTAGAAATAGGAAGAACCCACAATTATGGACTAACCATATGTGTTTCATTTGTAACACTTATGACCATTACATACATCAGTGTCCTCATATAAACCTCATGTTCCACTTACTCCAAACTCATAACCAATGTGAACCCAATGGGGCTGGTCCAGCTTAGCCAAACCCAACAACACCGGGTTCTACACCTACGGTTCTCCAAAAATCCCTACCAGACCAAGGAATGGTTCAAACCCAACCCTTGGTCCCACAAACTCCTGCAACCAATTTTGCAGCTCAACTTATTGATCTTGGTGTCCATCGCCTTACGACGTTATCGTCTAATGTCAAACTCTAGACTTGACAAAAGTAGTATGGCTCCACCATGGAAACCATTAACCCATCTGTGAGATCTACCCCCACCGCTATAGATATTTCTTTCCATTTTTTGTATCCCCCATAGACAAGACTACCAAAGTCCCGCAGTTCCCTTTGCGTCGCATCACAAACAATGTCACCGCCAGAGCTGCGCTCAACTATAGTATAGTCGATGACTTGGCCTAGTCTCCCTCTTCCATGTCTACTATGGAATTTCTCAAAGCTTTTTGTTCATAACATAAAGTGTTCTAATACATGTTAGGTGTCATTGATCCCTCTGACTCTAGGTTGAACACCTTTGACCTGGATTAAGGAGAACCTTGGATGCTATATAGGGGGCTACTTACCCTCCTAAATGTCATCATGTTTGTATAATTATATAGCTAAAGAGATATTCACAAATGAATAGTTGGAGAGGTATGGCTTCAATTACAGCGACGGGCGAAGCAACATTCATTTCTTGGCCATCCACTTCCCTACAATTTTTCCCCTTCTCGGAACATGACCCAATGCATTTAGGGACACCTATAGATTGCTAAAACAATGTTTTCATCATGATATTATGAACAATGTCGATGAGATTCATAGGATCACCTTTGCTTCCTTAGACACCATTTCAAATCAAGAGATCGCTAATGCATTGTATTGCATGAAAAAAGAGAGGCAGATTCATCTCATCAAAATCTATCTCATTTGGTTCAAAGAATTGGATGCATGGGGAGATTATCTCAGTTACCTTCAAGAGAAAGGCTTATGGACAGACTAAAAATTCAGTGTGTATGGTTGATATGGCTCAAGTTTTAAATTTGTAACAATAATCATGGTGAAACCTTCTTCCTATTGGTGAGAGTAACACATAATAATTTGTGCATATGCCCATGGAAATCAACCTGTAAGAGAATGATCGAGCATCCAAATGAGAAATCTGACCATGAGCCACTAGTAGCTCATCACGCCATCAGTTGCGATCAAAATTTAATCAAAAGAAGTTGTGCATTAAGAGAATAACAACATGAATGATCATGAAGAAGTAGAAGGTTTTCGACATATCCCATCTGTTCACTGCTCGTCGGCATCATATCCTGTTGATTTAGCCACCAATGCTATAATTTTGTTGATTAGCAAGAAGATTCGACCATATTTACAATGACCTTAATTCTTGTGAAAAGTGTCATCGTCAAGGATCCTGACAGGCATACACCTACTCGACCAAGCACACATGAATATTTTCCTGACTGCTACAATTGAGTAATGCTCCATGGATGCAACCACCTGATACAACTAACTAATGCTCCATGGATGCAACCGACTGATACAACTGACTAATGTTCCATGGATGAAACCGACTGATGTTGACCTCCTTGACCATCGACCTAAACTATATAAATGTTGATCATGGAGATGCAAGAAATTCTAAACATGAGAAATGTACTGAACAATCACGTCAATGAACCTATCAGAGATTGCAATGAATGTTGGGGCCGTGGCATTGAGATAAGTTGTGCACTTTAATATTGAAGGAACTAGCACAAACTTGTGACAATCACCTCACATATATATTTGTGGGCACCAACAATTAGCCAAAGAATCAAACCTCAACTAGTCGACCAGATATAGAATGCATGAGGAATCAACGTGTAAAGATGATAGATGGTTACTTTTCTATACCCAGTAAATAGTTATTGTGTCTATTCTAGTCGATTGAAGAAATTTTTTTATTGGTCATTTAAATTTTTATTTGCTAAGTTGGTGGATGAGTTGTTTGAAAAAATATAGTTAAAAATAAATATGATGTAAAAATATAGTGGGAAATCCATATGGTCGATGATATATTTTCCCGAGGCTATCAAATGTAGTCATTTGGTTGAGTTTATAAAATTCGGTCGAGTCAATTTGAATATGATTGAAACCAATACTGTCCATATATGGTCAAGGGTTTTAGGTGGTCAATTTAACTTTGTAAAGGTAATTGATGAATTTTGAGGGGGTTAAACGTGATTATTAATAGAGGCAGGAGATCCCCTCCATTTTATGTAAATCAAGTTGGTCTCTTTCCAACCATTGCAATTCGAGTCATGCTAAGTTAGTTTAACTAGAAACAGTTGGTCATGACCATGATCATGCACATGAGTAGGAATCACACAATCTCGTAGGTATTTCAAAATATGACAATCACATTCAAGAAGATATCACTCACCTACACAGCAAAGCGCTCCAATGAGACATGATGACAATGTACCCCTCATTATCAAAATGATGAAAATGTTCCTAGGTTGTGACCTTGGAAAGCTAAAAGATAGAGAAATGGCATAGAAAGTTGGAGAGAAAAAAGGCCCTACATACCTAAAATTATGGATATGCCAATCATATGAGCTAGGGTGAGGTTTTAAACCAAAAGAGCTCATTGTGGATAGTCGACCGCCATTGTGAGAGGATGAGACTTCGATGGACTACTACCATATTGAAGATGGAGGATGAAGAGTAACCAGTCATAGTAGAGCCTTGTACACATGTGTTTTCCTATCAACCTAGTGGCTGTTGCGGTTGAGTTACCTATGCAGACCGGTATGCATGGTTGATGCATAGTGAGGACTATTTCAGCAGTAGCAGAGACCCGAGATGTTGATGCATATTAATTTGTTCTCTTCAGGACAAAGAAACATTTTTTTTTGTGGGGGAGATGTAGAAGGGGCTACTTTCCCTCCTAAATGTCATCATGTTTCTATAATTATATAGTTAAAGAGATATTAACAAATGAGTAGTTGGAGCGGGTACAACCACTCCAACCTATCTCATAATGTATAAATAAGCATCAAAGATGAATAGAAAGGTGGATTAGACCTCCCTTCCTAATACTTGTATTTGATGGCTATGTATGTGCTTTACTATATTCTTGAATGTACGTGAAAGCCCATATTTCAATAGATGCCATCATCTATCTCCTTCTAAGTTCCTTTCATGATTTAAAATTTAGTTATTTATTGATGCATCATTGATGAGGGGGAATCCATGCGTGTTATGTCTACCTTTATTTGTAAGAAACTCATATCCATATCCATTCAACCTTCTTCCACCTCTCTTTGCACCTATGATGACTATGTTTCTCAACCCCAAGGCATCCTCATGAATGAACCTATTTAGTTAGTCGGCAAAACAATTTTTATTTACATTGAGTTTTTAATCCCCCAACTCGATTAAAACATCTTCCTACGGCGTATTTATATGTATGCAATGTGATTTTTTCCCTATAATATCTTTGGAATCCATCATCCGCCGCCTTCCAAGTTCCAGTCATGATTCAAAATTTGGTTATTCATCGATGCATCATTGATGAGCAACAATCCACCTGTGTTATGTCTACCATTTTTTGGTAGAAACTAAGATCCCCAACCCTTCAAATTTCTTCCATTGCTCTTCGCACCTATGATGGATGTGTTCCTCAACCCCAAGGCATCCTCCTAAATGTACCTATTGAGTTAGCCGACAAAAAATGTTTATTGACATTGAGGTTGTCAACACCCAACTTCATTACAACCTCCTCCTAGGACGTAATAACATGTATGCAATGTGAGTCATTTCTTGTACCATATTTCGATCCTTGATGTCACCCCATGCTGGGAATATTATGAACACTGAACAATTGACGTATTATGACCCCAAAGGACTAGCCACACCAGAATACATCCTAATGGTTGACACTATGATTGAAAGTGTTTGCATACCTTCCCTTTCTCCTGTTGGCCCAAGTTTATTTTTCGAATGCTCTATTGACAGACACCTTTTTGTCCTTACCATATCCTCCTTCATCGGCTGACATATCATATTTGTGCACTATCACATCTGCTAACATTTCTACCTTCTCCCAACAATAGTCGTAACCTCAACCTTTGTCCTCAGGGAATTATTGGGGTTCATTCCTTGTACACACGACCCCCTTCCATTTTCAACCATCTGGTATTGTGAGCAAGCCGTTCATGGGTGATCTCAACCATTTGGGTTTTACTTTGGGTATTCTCATGTGGTACCTCAATCCCCCCCACCCTTCCCCTAGCTCCATATCTCGTGTTGACTCTCGTCTAACCTATTGAGATGATGTCGCACTGACCTCCTAGTACACCAATGACTTCTCCTATCTCTACTCCTTCCTCCCCTCCACCCAAGAATACTAGGAGATATATTCCCAAAGGGATGGGAGAACCAATTCCTCCTCCTACATGTGCATTATGCAATGTCCAAGGACATGCAACAAAAAAATGTACCAATTTTCCTATCCTTCATACCCACATGCGCACTATAGTCAAGACTGATGACGCCCCACTGGTCAATGTACCAGACATACCTATGGTTAAGAACAAATTGCTCCACACCAAACAACCATGTGTAGTTTGTGTCTTATATGGTCATTATTTCCACCATTTCCCAAACACT
This sequence comes from Pseudotsuga menziesii, assembly GCA_001517045.1. Taxonomy (NCBI): domain Eukaryota; kingdom Viridiplantae; phylum Streptophyta; class Pinopsida; order Pinales; family Pinaceae; genus Pseudotsuga; species Pseudotsuga menziesii. The sequence goes on along the minus strand of LPNX010543480.1, from coordinate 184,020 downwards.
CCTGAGTATGGTTCACTCCTCAGTGACCTACACAAACACTTTTGCGATTCTGACATTATTTTCCTTGAGGAGATACACCCTCTATCTTCTTCCTTGGACACCCCTAACACCATTTACATGATCTCTACTTCCAGTAATAGTTTCCTATCTTCGACTGTGGAAGATCCAACTGATCTATCTAGGCACCACTTTCATGATTAAAGAGAGATCCCTAAAAATTCCATGGGTTTTACCTCATTTCATTTAGTCCATGGTGTGGAATCAGTTCTTCCCATTGAATTCCAGATTCCATCACTCTGCCTTGTCGTTGAGCTTCTACCTTATACTTCACCGTTATAACAACACATGCTTATGCTTGAATGAACCAATGAGGATTGTCATGCTACTCTCCAAATAATTGAAGAAACTAAAACTCAGTTGAAGTGCCATTATGACTCCCATGTTCACCCATGCACCTTTAGTGAGGGGGACCTTATACTCGTTTACGACGAAGCCTTTGATAAGAATGGAAAGGGGAAGTTTGAGTCCATATGGTATGGCCCTTATGTCATCCATCGATGTCATGTAAAGCATGAATATATGATTTTTGACAATGAAGGTTGCCTCTTTGAAGAATCCTCGTTATGGGATATACCTCAAGAGGTTATATGCCTAAAGTTGCTAAGCATACATACCCTTGTATCATAGTTTTTCTTTAATTTTTTACATTATTGTTACCATGATTCGGTGACCCTCTCCAGTAGTATCTCCATGTCCAGTTGCGGTCAGTCCATTATAGCAGTCTTACACATCCTCTTCCTATCAATGGGTTGATATAACTCATCCACCCTCCCCCGACGTCATTGGTACGCCACTGGAGGGTGCATTCCCATGTCTTCACATGCACACAGCATGTCATCAATATCTATCACACACATGATCTAGATACCACTATGCTAGTAAACTATATATGAATGCTACCACAAAGCATCATGTATATGTACTGTTAAGTCCCCAAACCTATCCTGGAGGTAGAGGCATCTTCGGATCTTTGTGTTAGTGCATGCCCATGTATGGATAGTCTTCTATAGAGACAATAATTTTCCTCCAATATGAAAAAATATCATGGGTGAAGAAACGACTTACTATACTGCCTCCCTCCGTACATTTTTAGGTCATTTCATGGAGTCATATCGATTTGCATAGCACCATATGAATCAAACCTTGTATGTATTGGCATGTTCATGAGTCATCGCTCAATCCATACTGCACAGTTGACCTTATTTTACCTCCATCCATCATCTCATAGGGAGGCCCCACTAGTGTTCCACTATTATTCATATCATCCATGCTCACAGCATCACCCGTTTGGTACATCGAACACTTCCTCCTTGATTGACTGACCATTACAAAGTTTCTATTAAATTGTTTTCTGACTCTTAAAAGAATGAAAATATTGCCAAGCATGATTTCTTCCTTTCACACTTGTTACAATATTTGAAAGGGAATCTATGTGGCCTCATTTATCTCCTTTTTCGGACTACATAGACTATTAAAAGAAAAGGACCACCCTATCACCTTCCATCTAAGAACATTTCCCTTTGTATCCTTTTATGATTTATCGGGCATTGGGACCGTAACTTACAAAAAAGATCATTATGCATTGTCTTTAGGATCTTTTCCATCCCTCTCATTAAGAAAATATTGCTGAGCAAACGTCGTCTCGTTCATGCTCATAAAAGTATTTGAATGACTGTCTAGTTAGTATAGTTTTAACCTTTCTTGGCCTGGTTGGAATACCTATTGTAAACAATTATCTCTTCCACTTTCGGTTGGGAGAGCTCTCCTTTATACAATTTTATCCTTTTTCAGATTTAGAAGACTACCATATGAAAAAGAGACCATACTAGATTCTTCTTCCTATTTTCAAACTCCATAAAAATGAAAACACCATCGAGAATTTACCGTCTCGGGCTCGATAAAAATCCATGAGATAGTGTCATATTTAACATTCTTATATCCCTTCTTCATGCTCTTTAAACTATGAAGAAGGCCAACAACAGTGTCTCTAAGATCCATCACATATTATCTCACATTATGGTAGCTTTCCCCCATTGGTTCACCTTTGTTTAGAGTAGTCTTCAATGACTTCCCCTTGGATCCCTTGGATATCAATAGCCTAGTGTGTGTGTATGTTGTCAAGTTTTCTCAAACAAGGTTTCATCAAGTGTCAACATTGTTCTCACACGGTGTTCCAATGTTGAGTTAACAATGAAATTTGTTTACTTTTCTCTTAGGGTGCATACAAAACACTTTAAATCAATGGTTCTAATGATAAATTGGATAATGCAGTAGCATAAAAAAATTTATAATCATCTTATCTAGAGTTGAAACAACATATCAAGTGTCTTGGTCCATAGTTATGCTTTATGAAAGTTTGTGTGACCCATTCTTATTTCTTAAGTCATCCTCTTAGTCCTAGTTTGGAGTGAGATGAAGTTATTACTTGATGGGACTCAAATATTCCCTATAATATAATGCGATCTGCTATTTCTTACATGGAGAGATTGATTTGAGATGAACAATGTCTATTAGATGGACACTAAATGTTAATATCAACACTAGACCTTATAATCACATGATAAAATGGTATGGATGTGGTCATCTAAATCCTAATTATATTTTTTATATCATGAAGCTTTCTTTTGTCAAAAAATATCCTAGACTAGCCTAGATTATCATATCCCACTCTATCCTTCTCTAACTTATCCCAACCTACTGTATCCTTCTCTATCCCATCCTACTCTAGCCTAGCTTAACCTGCTATAACCTAGCCTAGGAAACTTTAAACTATCTTACTCTATCCTAGACTAATTTAGCATAACCTAACCTAGCATACTTTAGCTTAGCCTACACAATCCTAACTTACTCTAGCCTACCCTAACGTAGCATACTATAGCTTATCCTAACATATTATTTCCTATCATAGCATACTCTAACTTAGCATAACATGTTATTTCCTATCCTAGCATACTCTAGCCTATCCTAGTCTAACCTACCCTACCCTAGCTACTCTATCCTAGCTTAACCTACTCCAGCCTAGCCTAACCTACTCTATCCTAGCCTAACCTTCTCTATCCTATCCTAAACTGTTGTAGACTATCCTACTCTACTCTATCATACTCTAGCCTACCCAACTCTATCCTAACCTACTATAGCCATCCTAGTCTATCCTACCCTATCCTAGCCTACTCTATCCTAACCTAACTGTTAGAAAACAAGACCGCAGAGCAATAATAGATATACAGTTAAATTGATAAACAAGATGCAAAACACATTAAAACATTATATAGAGACATAGATATAACATGGTTCACCCAAACGATGGGCTATGTCCACAAACAAATTTTCCAGTCCTTTTATTACAGTCTAGAAAGATGAAGGGATACACCCTGCAGAAAAACCACTACACTTCGTCTTCATGCTCTCATAGTCTCTCTTCCAATACAATACAATACCATGCCCAGTTGATTTACAATGCTCTCTTTTATAGGGGAAATACAATGGGAAAATTATAGGGTTAACCCAATACCATGGGTCCGCAATACTGTTGGCCAACACACATCCCAAAAAGGATAGGGTAAAAAACACCAGCATTCCTATCATCCAACAGTTCTTCTACTTTTCTAATACTCTAATCCATGAATTTCTATATTTTCCATTTGAGCCCTTTATACAACTTTTAGGGGGGACAAAAGGGAACTACCTGGTGTTTGACAAGTACCTAATGGATGCCATAGGAATCGGATCCTTCTATAATGTTTCTCCTCATATTCCACCGACGCAAGAAAATAAAATAGTGTACATTCATTTATGATTTTGCATATTCTTATCTCTATTGCATCTTGGGTAACCAAAAATTTTCTTAGCCTTCCATTTCTGCCCAATACTTTTTTCATCATTTATCTTTTGTGCTATTTTCATTTCGTTATTGTCCCTCAATTTTGTCGTTTCCCTTAACTTCTATGCAGCTCGCATTCTAAAATTATATCTCAACCATCGATCTCATCATGGATCCTTTTTAACCATCGATTTCATGTTTAATTACTAATTATGTGATTTGAAATGCACCTTAATATTGGGCATAGTCTATTTGTGAAGAGGTTCTAGCCCGTAGATCCTTACCCGATTAAATCTGGATCATTTATCTAGTTATCCCTTTATCCACCTTTCACAAGCTTCATATTCTTTCTCACCCTTGCATCATTGCATCGCAAAACATATTTTATATATAGATATGAGTCTACGACGAATCTGGATCATTCATTGTTCTAGCTCCTACTGGATTTCACGATTCACATATTTTCTATTTTGCATGATGTTCCCATTGCGAAATCCTTCAAGTTCTGATATCTTCGTCTATTTTCAA